>SJYQ01000097.1:71717-84441 GCA_006410935.1 Redunca redunca | reverse complement strand
AGTGTGAGAAATTTTTATTTTAACTTTAGTTTACTTTACATTACTGTATTGGTTTTGCCAACAACCTATATTTTAGAAAGTGTTTTCTGGTTGAAATAACATTATCCTAACTTAATTCTTAATCTCTTAAAACAATGGTACTTCCAGGAGCAAATGATATCTGAACAAAACTCTAAGGCAAAGCAGAGATTCACAAAGAGCTATCACACACATTATCTTTAAGATAGAGTGTAAAACCAGTGTACAGAACAATCCATTGTGGAGCTAAGGAGGAGAAGCTTAATTTAGACTGAGTTGAATATAGATTGTTCACTTTGACAAGCAATGTTTGGTGATTCTTCCTTAATACAGAATTTTGAAAAGCCATTATAAGAGGAACCTGATATTTTTATAATTGAAATTATTTATCTTTTTTTGCTGCCTGTGTTTTTAAAGATGCTCTTCCACTTTGGTTTCTTACAGGATATTGAATATCCCGTTCTCTAACTAGGACCTTGCTCTTTATGCATCCTACATGTAACCGTTTCCATCTGCTAACCCCAAACTCCCTAACCAGTCTGCCCCCACCCCTCTCCTCCTTGGCAATCACAGGTCTGTCATCTGTGTGTGTGATTCTGTTTCTTTTTTGTAGATAAGCTTATTTGTGTCGTATTTTGGATTCCACATATTTGTTGTTCAGCCGCTAAGTTGTGTCTGACTCTGCGATCCCATGGGCTGCAGCACGCCAGGCTCCTCTGTCCTCTATCGGCTTCTGGAGTTTGCTCAAATCCATGTTCATTGAGTTGGTGATGCTGTCTAACTATCTCAGCCTCTGCCGCCCCCTTCTCCTTCTGCCCTCAATCTTTGCCAGCATCACAGTCTTTTCCAACGTGTTGGCTCTTTGCCTCAGGTAGCCAGAATAATGGGGCTTCACCTTCAGCATCAGTTCTTCCAAAGAATAAACAGGGTTGATTTCCTTTAAGATTGACTGGTTGGATCTCCTCGGAGTCCAAGGACTCTCCAGAGTCTTCTCCAGCACCACAGTGGGAAAGCGTCAGTTCTTCGGCGCTCAGTCTTCTTTACGGCCCAGCTCTCACCTGGTGTTTCTTGCTTACTATGCTAATCTCTAGGGATCTGATATTTCATCCAAAAACTGTATAAGCAGCTTTGGAAGGAAAATTATTTCATCTTCTAGGTGATCTTTCCCCCGTTCACTGAGGCAGCTTCCCACACCCCACCCTCGGTCTTTCTACTTCAGTTGGGTTCCTCACTCTGGAATTTGAGCCCTTTCTCATTTTGGCTGCTCCTCCTCCTCCACTGTTTAGAAATAGACTTAAGACCTTCTCTGAAAGATCACTTCCTTCAAAAGCCTTCTCTGGAGACTGCCTCTCCTACTCCTGACCCCTTAGAAATGATCTTATAGCATGCTGATCCTTTGCTTCGTAATTTTTGCTTTTTACTGTACTTAAATACATTTGTGTCATTATTTGATTATGTCTCCTTCTCTCAACAGTAAGTGAGACCCCCATGTGGCGGCTGTGTCCACCCTGTGTGACCGCTGGGCCCTAACACCCAGAACTCTCCTAGCAAGTGATAATCGCTCAGGAATGTTCACTGAAAGAAGTCATGTACTTGATCCATAACACCTGTTCACTGAGAAACTGCTATAAAATTTAACCACATTTCAGCCCTGTGTTTACACTTTGACCCATGTGCAATTTTGTCTTTTTTCCCCAGGACATCCTCGCTATTTTAACCAGCTCTCCAGTGGGCTAGATGTGATTGGACTTGCAGGGGAATGGCTGACAGCCACTGCAAATACCAACATGTGAGTATCCTTCTGGATCTAAGGAACGTGAGACTGTGTGACACGTGAGCAAGGGTGAAAGTGTCAGTTGTTGAAGTTCTGTGTTGCTGGACAGGATGTTTGCTCTATCAGAAACTAATAGGTGAGACCAGAAAGAAGTGCAGAGAAGATGGCTCCTGTTCCCCAGGACATTTTAACTGGTCCTCTAGACTGTCTCTCCTCTCTAGAAACTCTTAGGATCCGAATTTCCTGGTAAATAGTAAAGTTCAGTTGATTAGTCTGAGTTATCAGTGTGCACACTGGGAGTCCAGCTCCAGGACTGAAATCACTGCATATAGTCCAAAAATGACGCACACCAGTGTATGAAGAGTTACCTGAATATTAATTAGAACTTCAATCTGCTCAAAGGTGAAGAAAGTAAACTATTAAAGTGAAATGGAACTCCAATGTGATTCTTTAAAAATTTTGACCTTTGTCACAACAAAACTTTCAGTTGTATGAAAATGAGATACACTGCTGTAATGTTTTGAAGTAAATTAATTTCAGGGCAATATATTTCAAGTTTAAAGGAAGAGGGAAATGATTGGACATGAAATTGGAAGGAACAGTCTGCCTCAGATGTTAACATAATTTAACTACAATCAAAAAAGATAGCTGGTAGAAATTTAAACTTTAAAACCAGGAACTAAACATTTATGAGAAGTGACTGCTTTATTGTGTAGGAAAGCTGTGGTTTATTTTAACTGTTTAGTTGTCATTGGGATCGTAATGGTGCACATGGTTTTATAAATGTGAAATGCATAGAAAAATAAACTGCACAGTTTATTGCTAGTTTTAATTTTCATTGCTTGATTGTAGCCCTTTATTTGAACACACATAGAGTAACACTTTGGGGAGCTCCTCTGTTAGCTCAGTTGGTAAAGAATCCACCTGCAATGCAGGAGACCCTTAAAGAACCCATATCGTTTGTGATATATAAAACTTGATGCATTTTATATAAATTATTACATAAAAATCATTTTACAAATCTTACTCCATTATTTGGAATCCTATTGCTATGAAACAATCATTCTCTGTATGAGGTAAATATAGATTTTTGGTTTAAATAGAGAAATAGTAGACAAATGCAAAGAAAAAGCATTTAAGAGACGGTTCTATATGTTTGAATTGTTCTTACTTGAATCAACGGATGTGTGCATGCATGCTAAGTCACTTCAGTTGTATCCGACTCTTTGGATTATAGTTCACCAGGTTCCTCAGTCCATGGGATTGTCCAGGCAAGAATACTGGCATGGGCTGCCATTTCCTCCTTCAGGGGATCTTCCTGACACAGGGATCAAACCTTTGTCTCTTGCATGCCCTGCATTGGCAGGTGGGTTCTTTACCCTGGAGCCACCTGGGAATCCCAATCACAATGTGAGATAATAGAAAAGCATGTGAGATGGAATTAATTAGAGAAACAAATTTAAGTCCTAACTCCATCCTTTAATGGGGCTCTGGTCAGCAAAACAAGACCGGGAGCTGACTGTGGCTCGGATCACGAGCTCCTTATGGCCAAATCCACAGACTGAAATTGCAGAAAGTAGGGAAAACTGCTAGACCATTCAGGTATGACCTAAATCAAATCCCTTACAGTTATACAGTGGAAGTGACACGGAGGTTTGTGACATTGTACAGGGCAGGGATCAAGACCATCCCCATGGAAAAGAAAAGCAAAAAAGCAAAATGGTTGTCTGGGGAGGCCTTACAAATAGCTGTGAAAAGAAGAGAAGCTAAAGGCAAAGGAGAAAAGGAAAGATATACCAATTTGAACAGAGAATTCCAAAGAATAGCTAGGAGAGATAAGAAATCCTTCCTCAGTGATCAGTGCAAAGAAATAGAGGAAAACAATAGAATGAGAAAGTCTAGAGATCTCTTCAAGAAAATTAGAGATACCAAGGGAACATTTCATGCAAAGATGGGCTGGATAAAGGACAAAAATGGTATGGATCTAACAGAAGCAGAAGATATTAAGAAGAGGTGGCAAGAATACACAGCAAAATTACACAAAAAAGATCTTCATGACCCAGATAATCACGATGGTGTGATCACCCACCTAGAGCCAGACATCCTGGGATGTGAAGTCAAGTGGGCCTTAGAAAGCATCACTACGAACAAAGCTAGTGGAGGTGATGGAATTCCAGTTGAGCTATTTCAAATCCTAAAAGATGATGCTGTGAAAGTGCTGCACTCAATTTGCCAGCAAATTAGGAAAACTCAACAGTGGCCACGGGACTGGAAAAGGTCAGTTTTCATTCCATTCCCAAAGAAAGGCAAGGCCAAAGAATGCTCAAACTACTGTATAGTTGCACTCACCTCACACACTAGTAAAGTAATGCTCAAAATTCTCCAAGCCAGGCTTCAGCAATACGTGAACCATGAACTTCCAGATGTTCAAGCTGGTTTTAGAAAAGGCAGAGGAACCAGAGATCAAATGGCCACCATCCACTGGATCATGGAAAAAGCAAGAGAGTTCCAGAAAAACATCTATTTCTGCTTTATTGACTATGCCAAGCCTTTGTGTGAACCACAACAAGCTGTGGAAAATTCTGAAAGAAATGGGAATACCAGACCACCTGACCTGCCTCTGGAGAAATCGTATGCAAGTCAGGAAGCAACAGTTAGAACTGGACGTGGAACAACAGACTGGTTCCAAATCGGGAAAGGAGTATGTCAAGGCTGTATATTGTCACCCTGCTTATTTAACTTATATGCAGAGTACATCATGAGAAACGCTGGGCTGGATGAAGCACAAGCTGGAATCAAGTTTGCCAGGAGAAATATCAATAACCTCAGATATGCAGATGATACCACCCTTACAGCAGAAAGTGAAGAACTAAAGAGCCTCTTGATGAAAGTGAAAGGGGAGAGTGAAAATGTTGGCTTAAAGCTCAAGATTCAGAAAACTAAGATGATGGCATCTGGTCCCATCACTTCATGGGAAATAGATGGGGAAACAGTGGAAACAGTGTCAGACTTTAGTTTTGGGGGCTCCAAAATCCCTGCAGATGGTGATTGCAGCCATGAAATGAAAAGACGCTTACTCCTTGGAAGGAAAGTTATGACCGACCTAGACAGCGTATTAAAAAGCAGAGACATTACTTTGCTCACGAAAGTCTGTGTAGTCAAGGCTATGATTTTTCCAGCTGTCTTGTATGGATATGAGATTTGGACCAAAGAAAGCTGAGCACCGAAGAACTGATGCTTTTGAAGTGTGGTATTAGAGAAGACTCTGCAAGGAGATCCAACCAGTCCATCCTAAAAGAAATCAGTCCTGAATATATACTGGAAGGACTGATGTTGAAGCTGAAACTCCAATACTTTGGCCACCTGATGTGAAGAACTGACTCATTTGAAAAGACTGTTTCTTGATGCTGGGAAAGATTGAAGGTGGGAGGAGAAGGGGATGACAGAGGTTGAGATGGTTGGATGGCATCAAGGACTCAATGGACATGAATTTGAATAAACTCTGGGAGTTGGCGATGGACAGAGAGGCTTGGTGTGCTGCAGTCCACGGGGTCACAAAGAACGACTGAACTGACTGACTGACTGTTGTCTGAAAAGAATAATGTCTACACCCTGGAACTGAAATAGGATCAAAAGGTAATGTGTGTAAAAAGCTGAAATTGACACAGCACTGGGAAAAATGAGCCTCATTGAAAGAGCAGTCTGTAAGCCTTGCTTTATAAACTGTGTTCCTCTTAGAACTAGCAGCTTAATTCTAAGAGGCAGTGGGCTTTCTCAGTCTGGGTTTTTGTACAGACCCCTGGGCCAGAGCTTATGTATTATCACTGGATTAGGGCATGCCATCCAGAGGAGCAGGATTGATGGGGAATGAAGGGAGTCAGGACAAGGCAGAGGGTAACACGAGGGCCCTTTTAGACCTGGTTACCCCTTAGAATAAGCAGAAGTGAGTGCACGGTCTCTGGGAATGTACACCCCCCTGTAGAGAACTGCTTCTACCATCAGGCCCTCTGTAGGGAGCAAGGGAACAAATATATTCTCCACCAGGTCTACACAAAGGACTACACAATAGGATGTTAACGGGCCCCACCCATCATCACGGGGCATTCTTGGGAGTCCCAGCTGATTCCATGGCTTGTCATAAGGGTGAAAGGAAGTCCCAGGGCTGAAGGTTAGGGACTGCAAGCGTGTTCTGGGTGAAAGTGGTCATGGTGGCTGGGCCTGAATCATGTCCGAAGACCTGAGAGAGAGCAAGCTGAGCACCCCTGAAATGGCACACAGCTGGTGCCTGGTACAGGGGTCCGCATGGAACCACACAGCTGGTGCCTGGTACAGGGGTCCGCGTGGAACCACACAGCTGGTGCCTGGTACAGGGGTCCGCGTGGAACCACACAGCTGGTGCCTGGTACAGGGGTCCGCATGGAACCACACAGCTGGTGCCTGGTACAGGGGTCTGCATGGAACCACACAGCTGGTGCTTGGTACAGGGGTCTGCATGGAACCACAGAGCTGGTGCCTGGTACAGGGGTCTGCATGGAACCACACAGCTGGTGCCTGGTACAGGGGTCTGCATGGAACCACACAGCTGGTGCCTGGTACAGGGGTCCACATGGAACTACACTTAAAGGAACACTTAAAATTGTTTTGAGGACAAGTGAAAAGGATTTCTTGAGAATAACTCGGCCCACTCTTTGATTTGGGAGTCCTTAGTACATGCATTGGAGAAGGCGATGACACCCCACTCCAGTGTTCTTGCCTGGAAGATCCCATGGATGGAGGAGCCTGGTGGGCTGCAGTCCGTGGGGTCCTGAAGAGTTGGACACAACTGAGCAACTTCACTTTCACTTTTCACTTTCATGCATTGGAGAAGGAAATGGCACCCCACTCCAGTGTTCTTGCCTGGAGAATCCCAGGGACGGGGGAGCCTGGTGGGCTGCCATCTATGGGGTCACTTGGAGTCGGACACGACTGAAGTGACTTAGCAGCAACAGCAGTACATCCATTATTATTTATTGCATTCTGGTATTTATAAAGAAAAGTGTCAAGCCTTCTGTTTTAATCTCAACTTCTTTCTGTAGAGCTAATTTCACAGGGTGACTCAGAGGAGAGTCCCCCACAACAGTCTTCTTTTTAAAATTTATTTATTTTTATTTTACTTTATTTTACTTTACAATACTGTATTGATTTTGCCATACATCAACATGAATCCGCCAGGGGTGTACATGAGTTCCCAATCCTGAACCCACCTCCCACCTCCCTCCCTATACCATCTCTCTGGGCCATCCCAGTGCACCAGCCCCAAGCATCCTGTATCCTGCATCAAACCTAGACTGGCGATTCGTTTCTTACATGATATTATACATGTTTCAATGCCATTCTCCCAAATCATCCCACCCTCTCCCTCTCCCACAGAGTCCAAAAGTCTGTTCTTCTTTGAATTCTTTTCAATGAAATGTTCTTACCAGTACCATCTACTTGTTACTGGAAACAACAGTTTTTAGCCTTTTTCTTTTTGGATGTGTTTGCTCATAATACAATCTTTAACTCGAAAACATTTATAAATCAGTTTTTAGAAAAAGCTCTTTCATATTCTGCAAATCATTATCTGTAGCTGTAAATATGTTGACCCTCAGGAAATGTGTATATATTTTAGTGATAACTGGGCATTTTCTGTCCCTAACAGTGTTGTGTGTGTGCTGAGGGGATGGGGCTATTTTCCATTTCCTTTTGGTGGCAGATGAAATTCCCAGGTATTGCACAAAACAATAGAAACCATGACACTTTGTAGAACTAACATACTGTTGACCAGGGACAAGAACATATAAAATCTAACCGTTTCTTGCACAGTCTGTTGTAGAATACAAAAATCTGTATAATCTTACCTAGCACATGACTTTATTTATCCTCTTCCATGTAATATAATTCACAGTCGAATTTCTCTCTCTATATATTATAGGTTTACCTATGAAATAGCTCCAGTATTTACTGTCATGGAAAAAGTTCTTCTTAAGAAAATGTGTGAAATTATTGGCTGGAGAGAAACAGAAGCAGATGGAATATTTTCACCTGGTAAGAAAAAGGTTTATAAGTGAATAGAAATAATAGGAGAAAGTAAAAATGTATTTAAATTAATATGATTGTTTTTGAGTCATTGAACTAATTTGAATGTTCATAAGCCACATTGGCGGTTATAATCATAAACAAAGTTTTTCAAAATCTAAAAGTTGTGGATTTTGTTGTTTGTGATTTCTTTTAACACTTTCAAGGAAGACTATTTTAAAAATGACATCAGTAATTTGCACCATTTTACTTTCAGAAAAGTCTCAAATCGTCTCCATTAGCATTTCAGATTTTTGAAATTAGATTAACAGTCACAATTTCCCTTCCATAGGTGGCAGTATATCAAACCTCTATGGTATATTAGTGGCTCGTTATAAGCAATATCCAGAGATAAAAGCAAGCGGCATGGCAGTCCTTCCACGCATTGTGTTGTTTATTTCTGAACAAGTAAGTATCGAGTCTAGATGTTTCTAAGCTTTAAGAATCTTCTAAGATATACTGATAAAGTAACTGAGACATTGAGAATATTAGCTTCATTTTTATGTTAAAAATACTCTGTAATGTCTGTTTGGATCTATATATTGGTATTGGAAAGGAGAAAAGCAACTTTCCAGTCTATACAGATTATACAGATTAGCAATACAAATAATTCAGGAAAAACTTTATTTCAACATAGGAGAAACTAACAGAAAAAAAGATATGATTGTAAATATAAAACATTCTGCTATCTTTACCAAAAATAATCAAGGCATAAACATTCCAAATATTTAAAGTTTCTTTTTAACATTATTTGAAGAGAACAAGAAAGTGGTTAGTGTTCTGTTTCTCCAGTTAGGCCTGAAGGAGTCGGTTGAAGAGAAAGCTGCTTGCACGTGCCCTCAGCCAAATGTTCATGAAACTGACAACAGAGCCACTGAGTCTCCTTTGGCTTTCGCGTTCCGACTCTTTGTATAGTATCAAAACTTCTTTAAAAAAATCGATTAATCCCTCTGATAAATCTGATCACTTTTTCTTTTCCACCCTGGTAACATTTATAATCTTAAAGTGTAATTGAAGTTCCAGCTTGAGAATTGTACCTAAAAGTACTTGGAAACACTGGATTTTCTAAAATGTCCCTCTGTGTGCAATGTCCTTCCTTTACTAAACTCAAATGAGCTTATATAAATACATATCATCAAATTGGGGCCGTTGCTGCATTGCTGTTTTGGTTCAGAGGCTAAGTCTTGTCTGACTCTTTGTTGACCCCATGGACAGTAGCATGCCAGGCTCCTCTGTCCATGGGATTTCCCAGGCAAGAGTACTGGAGCGGGTTGCCACTTCCTTCTCCAGGGGATCTTCCTGACCCAGGGATTGAACCTGAGTCTCCTGCATTGCAGGCGGACTCTTTACCACTGAGCCCCGAGGCAAATCCCACTGCTGCATACTCAACGTAATTTACTATAAACAATACAACCAAAGATACTTGTTTATAAACGTCATTTTTATCATTTGACATATACTTTTTCAATATTATGAGCAAATAAGCTGAAATCCCATAATGTCATTTAAAAAAAATCATTTCCTATTTAATCTATTATTGATACTCTCCATTGAAATGAAAACATCGTAAGGGTTTTAAATCTCTCTTTTCTCTCATATATGTGGTCTTTTCCAGACAACTAAAAATAACCCAGGAAAAGTTTATCTCTGAGCTGTCAGCTCCATCTTGATTCTGTTTATATTATGCAAATTATGCCATGAAATAGTAGTCACCCAGAAGGCAAGAAATCAAAGTTGATATCAAAGTCAGAATTAAAAACTACAAGCAGAGGAAAAATTGATTCCTTTCTTTAGGCCTCTCTTAAAAAAAATTGGAAATTCAAGACTTAAAACTGTCCATAACATGCAAGGATTTACCTGGAGGATATTGTCAGTAAATTTATAAATGACACGATTCATGTGGATATAGAAAACTAGAATAAGAATAATCAAATTCCTGCATTTAAAGTGTTGTGCTGAGTGACAATGCCTCCTAGAAAGAGTTGCTACAGCCTTCCTCATCTCAACTAACGTCATGATAAGGGTCTGAAAGTATGCCTTGAGAACTACACTTCTATATGTGTGTCTCTCTCTATATATATATTTATATATGCACAGATCCATTCAGAGGTATGCATATATGCCCTAGTGTAAGTAATGATTTAAGGCAGGAAAATTAATACCTTTCCTGTTTTCGTTTTTGTCCAAGGGTCATTATTCCATAAAAAAGGCTGCAGCAACTCTTGGTATTGGAACAGATAATGTAATTGAAGTAAAATGTGATGAAAGGTATGTTTCTTAACACATTCTCAAGATTTTTATTATCATTATGCTTCATATAAAGATTAAAACCCCATTTTTCTATTATCCCAATTTTTAGCAAGAATACTTTTCTCAGATGAGTTTCAATAATTTTAACTGGAAGTAATTATGAAAGAAGTACCAAAGTTACCCTGTACAGCATCCTATACTGAATATAGTCTTATGCAAGTGAGAGTGTCATGTACCTTTCTTTGTGTTAAGTATATTGAAGTAGCAATACAATGATGTTTGGAGATGAAAAAGTCAGTTGCATCAGAAACCTACAGTGTGAAAATATATTTCCATTTCTCTTGAATCTTAGTTTTCATGAATAAGCTATATTATAAATCCATATATTCTGGAAGATCATTTTGATGCATATTAAATATATTTATGCATATCAAATTCTGTGTTACAATCTGCAACTTATTTTTTAAGTTCTTTTGGCTTTAGAATTTATCTTAGAAACCTTAGCCTGTGAATTTATACAGACTTCCCTTATTCTTTTTTAATTACTTTGAAGTTTTCCATTTTGTAAATGTAATTTCACGTATCTTATTTAAAAGGTTTTCACCTAGATTTAAGTATTTAAAGACAATGATTAAATGAATGTGTGTGTGTGTGTGTGTGTGTGTGCTCAGTCGTGTCTGACTGTGTGACCCCATGGACGGTAGCCTGCCAGGCTCCTCTGTNGTATTTAAAGACAATGATTAAATGAATGTGTGTGTGTGTGTGTGTGTGTGTGCTCAGTCGTGTCTGACTGTGTGACCCCATGGACGGTAGCCTGCCAGGCTCCTCTGTCCATGGAATTTTCCAGGCAAGAATACTTGAGTGGGTCACCATTTCCTCTCGAAGAGATCTTCCTGACCCAGGGATCGAATCTGAGTCTTCTGGGTCTCCTGTATTGGCAGGTGGATTCCTGACCACTCACAGCACCTGGGAAGCCCTGATTTAATGAATATGATTGTACAAGTATACTTGAGTGTCTGTATTTTAATATTTCTCACATGAATCCCTAGAAGTTGAATTACAGGTTCAAAGATTGTCTGCACTTTAAATGTCATACAGATTTTCATTTGCCCTTCAAATATTTTTGAGTTAACTGACGCTTATCTACTGGGAGAAACCTGAATATTATCAATACTTCTGTACTTGAACATTCTGATAGATGAAGATGACCTTCAGTTGTTTAGAACTATATATGTCTAGTATACTGACCAACCAGCTGTGTGTTACCGCAATATGTCTATTCATTTTCATTTGCCAATTTTTTATTGGTAGTTTATTATTTATTGGCTTGTAAAAATATTTATAGGATGAGATATTTTGAAATGCAAAATATATGAATATAAAATATTTTACAAATATGCTTTATAAATTTGTCATTCTATACTTATTTCAAGTTGTTTGGTTTTCTTTATATAAACCCTGTACATTGGCTGAGAATCTCTTTCCCAGATATTTTGTATCTGTTTTTATTACTATGAACAGGATATATTCTATGTTTATTCAGAACAATTAGTTTAAAAAAAATAGGAACCTAATTTACTATTGTAACCCTCTCATTGCTCAACATTCTTACAGTTTTCAAAAGTTTTTCAATAAGCAATGGTAGGTATTCCAGGTGTACAACCATATGTACAGACTTTAAGAGGAATGCTTCCAGTGAAGACGGCGTTTCAGCCTGATAACGCGATGGAGCAGGAAAATACTGGCTTCTGTTTCTTTGTCCCAGAAATTTGCTGTGAAGAAAAATGTGAGACCATCTGAATTTTTGCCACATCCCCCACCGATTTGTATCTTTGATTTTTCTGTCTTAATGCCAAGAAGTCATTATTAAAGTGAAAGTCGCTCAGTCGTGTCTGACTCTTTGCGATCCCATGGACTATACAGGCCAGAATATGGAGTGGGTACCGTTCCCTTCTCCTGGGAATCTTCCCAATCCAGGGATCGAACCCAGGTCTCTCACATTGCAGGCGGATTCTTTACCAGCTGAGCCACAAGGGAAACCCAAGAACACTGGAGTGGGTAGACTATCCCTTCTCCAGCGGATCTTCCAGGCCCAGGATTCGAAGCACCAGGGTCTCCCACATTGCAGGTGGATTCTTTACCAGCTGAGCTATCAGAGAAGCCCCAAGAAGTCTTTATAATTAAAGGTTAATCAATAGAGAAAGAAAGGAAGAAAGAAAAGAAGGAAGAGAGAAAACCATATGTATCTTAGAAAAATCAGAATCTTCTGGTATATAAATAATGCAGATTTTAAGATGATTGAATAGTAAACTCAGCTTCCTTTAACTCAAATAACATGATATTTTATCTTGGTTTAGGGAACTGCTTATTGCTTGTTTTTCACACATATAAATACCTTTGGGAGTCACTAAAAACTAATTTTTTAATCTTGAATATTATTAATTCTATCTGGTAAAATCAATGTGTTTATTCACTCATAAGAAAACAATGTGTATTTGACTTTTTAAGGGGAAAGATGATTCCAGCTGAGTTAGAGAAAAATATATTACAAGCTAAAAGAAAGGTAAGTTCTGAAGTTCCATATTT
>SJYQ01000097.1:56274-70711 GCA_006410935.1 Redunca redunca | reverse complement strand
ACATATGTATCAATTTTTTTAAAAAAAGTCTAAATGGCTGTCAATATTCAACCAACAATTTAGAAGATCAATTTGAAGAAACACTTAAACCTGATTTTAAATCAAAGAGACTTAGCTGCTTACTCTAATATATATTTCTTAATTAATAGCTGTTATGGAAGTCAAAACTTTTGATGTTACTAGTACAATGACTTTGTGCAAAAATGTCTTTGGCTTTGATCAGAGTTGGACAAATGTAAAGTTATATAATATGGTAGATATTTTAATTTTTCTGTAGTATTGCCAAATCTGATGCCAACTTTTAAAAAATTCTATCTCTGGAAATTATACAGAGTATGTCTCTTTGCATTAATTGTCAATAGAAGCCTAAAACTTTACTATGTCAGGAATAGATAATGAGAATCCATAGGAGGAAAATTCTAAATGCATGGCTCTTTTAAATGAGATAATTATAGCCAAGTTGATAATTATCTAGCATAGCAATCAAAGCTTCATCAACTTTTGAAAAAATATAACATAGGAAAGAGCAGTCAGTGCTATGTAAAAAGAAATAATGTAAAAACACAAATCCTTTGTGTCTATTGTAGGCAGCTTGGGGAGGTGGATTGCTGTTGTCCAGAAAGCATTCCTATAAACTCAGTGGCATTGAAAGGTGAGAACTGGGCCGCTGCTCGCGCAAGCGAAAGGACCTCTTCAGGCTTCTGTTTTGTCTCCCTAGCCTGTGAGCACTGTTGTTTCATTGCCTAGGGCCAACTCCGTGACCTGGAACCCCCACAAACTCATGGGTGTGCCCCTTCAGTGCTCTGCTCTCCTGACCCGGGAAAAAGTAAGTGATCTCTGTTTTCAAGTAGTGATGTAATGGAGACCTCGGTCATGACTGGGTTCATTGTGCATGTTCAAAATCAGAATCATTATGGCCTCACTGAATTCATGTGGTGCAGGACCATTTGCCCCATAGAAGAAAGCTGCTCCTTAATTAGCAACCACTGGGCTTCCCTAGTGGCTCAAACGGTAAAGAATCTGCCTGCAATGTGGGAGACCTGGGTTCGATCCCTGGGTCAGGGAGATCCCCTGGAGAAGGAAATGGCGACCCACTCCAGTACTCTTTCCTGGAGACTCCCACGGACAGAGTCCATGGGGTCGCAAAGAGGTGCACATGACTGAGCAACTAACACCGGCAGGGGGTAACTGAAGCGTCACAGAATCCAGTGACTGTAGGGCCGCAGGTCGTAAGGTACTGTGTGACCGCGATCTGGGGTAAGGCAATAGACAGTGATGAGGAATAGAAAACGTGGTCATTCGAGACCTCCTTCTACACACCCCGTGAACAAATGTAAGGTCTCTGTGGAGTCAGATTTGGCCTGCTGACCCACTTGTTACCTCGGAGAGTAAGGCCAAAACAAGACTTGTTTTAAGTGGGGGTAACTATCAGTAACGGTGATGTACATTTAGCATAAAAAGCAAAAAATTATGGGTTGTATGAAATTATTTTTTGCTTATAAGTTTGTGTATTTTATCTCTGACAATAGTAAATGTAATGCTACACAAGGAGATAAGCCCATGATCTCCTGCAAGAAGAGATACAATACAAAGTTCAATTTGAATGTTCCCTGTCACTACTTAGCTCTCAGAGGTGCAGACACACTTTACGTAGTGATCATTTATAGCTTTGTTTTCTTTCTCTCTTACTCACAAGCAATCCAGTGGTTTGAATTTAAAAATGAAGTGCTTGTCTTCCCAGTATAAACTGCCTGAGCTGGGACTCCCCACTTTCTGTTGAGTGAGGTGTGAGATTACACACCTCTCCTCCTCTGGCCCTAAGACAGTCTTCGTTCTCCGCTACCCCGTGGCATTCTCCACAGTTCAGCCTGGAACCAACAGCTCTGCCGAGGCTCCTGTTCAGCTGGCTGCATGGCAACCACCCCTCCACTTTACTCTCAGGTCTACAGTCCACTTGCAGATTTCTGGTACTTTTATGTTTAGGGCTCAAAAACAGATTTTCTGCAGTCTTTCTTCATTTCTTCACTCATAATGAGGATGTGGAAGTAGCCCTGCCCTTCTCTGCTCAGCTTCCTACAACCCAGACTGTAAACCCAGCAAGGCTAGAGGCTTTCCTTGTCACAAATCCACAGTCCCAGCACAGAGTATGACAGATTTTAGGTGCTTAATTTTTACCTCAGAGGCTTCCCAGGTGGCAGAGCAGTCTAAAGCATCCACCTGCAGGAGATGCCAGAGATGTGGGTTCAGCCCCTGGCTTAGGAAGATCCCTGGGAAAGGAAATGACAACCCTCTGCAGTATTCTCACCTGGGAAATCTCATCGGCACAGGAGCCTGGTGGGCTACAGTCCATGGGGTTGCAAAGAGTCAGACTCAACTGAGCACACACACAATCTTTATCTAAGAACTATAGTTAAAACTCACATTGTTTACACTGTTTTAAAATATTTTAGTTTCTAGTTCCTAACAAAATATTAAAGTCCAAGTTTGAAGTAAACTAAAGGGAAAATATTTTTCATGTGTCTATTGGACCCTATAGTGTATAGAGTATTAGTCATTCAGTCATGTCTGATTCTATGTGACCCCATGGACTGTAGCCCACCAGGCTCCTCTGTCCATGGAATTCTCCTGAGCCAGACAGTGAAGAATCTAAGAATCTGCCTGCAACGCTGGAGACACAGGATACATGGATCAGTCCCTGGGTCGGGAGGATCCCCTGGAGCAGAGAATGGCTGCCCACTCTGGTATTCTTCTACTTTAGTATTTTGTTAGATAGGAACTGGAGACTAAAATATTTTACAACAGTGTATGTAGTGTGTATATATATATATGTAGTATATTGTGTGCCGGGGTCCAGCCCCAGTGGATCCAGGGAATTCGAAGCGTGGATGGCGTTGGCGAGGAAACACTTATTTATTTATTAAAATAAGATTAGATCAGGAAGAAATAGTGTATAGGAAAATTTAGTGGAGAAAAGAGGCTGATTAACTTGGTTTACATGGAAAACCAATAAAGTTCCAGACAAGGAACTTGCACCCTCTACGTTAGGCCGCCAGCGCCCATTTGAATATCGGAGAGTGCCCCGCCTTGGGCTCTCTCTCTTACGGATCTTAGAAGCCGGGACAAGTAAACAGACACAGTGAGCCTCCATGTTCCAAGGGATCAGCCTGAAAAGGAGAGGGAGGGAGCAAGAGAAAGAATCGACACAGGGGAGGCCAGGCTTGTGCAAAAACCCCCTCCAACTTTATTGTTCAAAAGGTGTTTATATACCCTACATTTTACATAATGGAAGATACAGAGTCATGCAGGGGCAGCAGTCCCGAACCTTTCTGTATATCTTTTTGTATACAAAAGGTCTCAGGTGATTTACATTATCTTCTGGCAGAGAGGCTTGCTAACACTTTTTGGCTCTCTTCCTTAATGAATGTTAATTTCATTCCCCCTGAAGTGTTTTTCTTTAATCTGCATCTCCTTAAAGCACTAAAGTTACATCTCTAGAGAACAAAGGCACAGTGGGTTATAACAAAGAAGGTACTTAACTCAAAGATCTAATGTTGCTAATACCAGGGCTACTACTTGTTTTTCTACATAGCAACTATATCTAAAAATAGAGGATATGAAAATTTGGCAGCAAGTATTGGCTCAACAAATGAAACCTTTAATCAGTCCTATTCTAATGATTTTGACTCCTCGGAAGCCCCTACATTCCTAGGATGTTTTAAGCTTCCTATGCTTCCTGCGGTCAGGAGGCCTCAATCAATCACTTGCGCAGCTGTACGAGTCCTGCAGGCAGGCTAGAAAGCCATCAGAGGGGTTTTTGGATTGAAACACTCATATTATGCCCAGGAGATTTATTATCTAAAAGCTCTAATTTTTTCCAGAAAAAGGTGGTGGGGGTACAGCCCCCTGTTAATGACAGAAGAGTTGGGTGGAAAGCATAACACAGTAAAGCAGGCAGACTCTGGTCTGGGTGAGGGGGGGTGGATGCTCAGGAAACTCCAGGGGGAAACCCTGAAGCCGTCACGTCCTTGCGTTTGTCAGGCTTCCTTCCGCATGACCTTGTCACGGGTGGGATTCCTCACGCTGACTCCCGGCAGTTGTGTATATGTACACACACAGTGCACACACACACAAAGTGCTCTCCTTTGCAAGGGACCATTTCTTCTCTGTTTCACCCCAGTACTTCAAATCTTACCACCGATTGTGATCCTTTCCTTAGACCCATAAGCTGCTCCTAAATAAGAGTGTTTTCTTCCCTTAGAAATTGGATTGCCACAGACTCCCAGACGAACTACCGTCTTGTTGGCTCTCAGACTTAGCACTGTACAGATATATGATCCTGAAAATTCCTTACCGTGGTGAAGTTTCTGTCTCTTCAATCTATAAAAAGGATATAACAGCAACACCTACGCCCTAAGTCTTCCATGAGGATCAGATGGTATATTTGTGATGTGTCCAGCATATAATAGGCACATGATAAATACATTCTTATTTGCTTCATATTCAAAAGGTTGTAGTTGGTATAGATTTAAACTCTACCCAGTCAGTGCACACAGGTTTAGCCTTTGTTACATTGTGGCAATTATTATCTTTTGAGAAAAGCCTCTTTTCAACTGGCTGATGGAAAACATTTCTTTTCTCTAGTGATTATTACTTAATCATTCAAAGGAGTATTTCTCCATTCTTCAACACCAAGGAGGAATGTTTTAGACACCTTTTATGTAAGAGGAAATGGCTAGGAAAGGGGAAAATTAAATAAATGGACTGTTTTATTCTCTACCTCCCGTGGCCATCAGAGCAATTGGCTTGACTGGCATCTAAATGGGTGATTCACGAGAGAGCTTAGTTAAAGTGAACCAGACACTCAATTCTAATTAACTTCAGGGCAGGCTGGTCACATAATTTCAAAAGAGCAGCAAACCTTTAAGGTTTTTGAGAAAAGTTAGAGACATATGGACAACTGGTAATCTAATTACACCATCTACCGTTCCAGATAAATCCAAAGAACAACTGAATCCATGAAAATCCTAAGAAAGTAACATATTTTCATATAAAATAAACAAAAATTCTATTTAAGTGTGCCTGTAAAGTAGAAAAGCTAAGTGAACTGAAATAAATAAGTGATTGCGGCTTCTTATTGAGATGTGGAAGACTTACACAGTAGATATATCATTCCTTTTTCAGGGTCTTCTGGGAGCATGCAACCAGATGCAGGCTGAATACCTTTTCCAGCCTGATAAAGTCTACAATATTAACTTTGACACCGGGGATAAAACTATTCAGTGTGGCCGACATGTTGATGTCTTTAAGCTCTGGTTAATGTGGAAGGCAAAGGTAGGAATTTGCCATCTTTTAAGAGGTCCTATGTACTTGGATACCCGATGTAACTAGTTCCATATTTTAGAGCTTACTTTGGATGTCTTTCCCCAGATTATGGTCCTTTCACCTTATTAATTTTTTGTCTTTTTTTAAAATTTTATTTATTTGTGTTTGGCTGTGCTGGGTCTTCACCCCTGCGCAGGCTTTTCTTTAGTTGTGGCGAAGGGGGGCTACGCTCTAGTGTCCGCTCTCGCTGCAGAGCGCAGGCTCTGGGGCGCATGGGGCTTCGGTCGTTGCAGCACGTGGGCCAGGTAGCTGCAGTTCGCAGGCTCCAGAGCAAAGGCGCAGTAGTCATGGTGCACGGGCTTATTTGCTCCGCGGCAGGTGGGAGCGCCCCAGATCAGGGACTGAATCCCTGTCTCCTACGTTCGCAGGAGGGTTCTTTACTCTTGAGCCTCCAGAGGAGCCTTGCAGTCCTTTTATTTTGTTAAACTTCTGTCAAGGAAACTGCTCCAACTGCAAATGGCAAGCTTGGTTCTGAGCTCAAAATTCTACTGAGGTGGCGAAGATTTTAGCTTGTTTTACCATCAGTGTGTATTCTATCAAATGGTAGGAGTAAAATCTGTTAGAAATATAAATTTGCCTGCAGGTTAAAAAACAATCTTTTTTTTTCTCATTGGAATTGGAAATAGGTCAAGCCACTTGAAGTCAGTATAGATTCCCAGCTGTGAACACTTATTAATTACCTGAATATTCAATCTACCTTAGAGTCGAGGTCGGGGCTTCCCAGGTGGTGCAGTGGTAGAAAATTCATCTGCTGATGCAGGAGATACAAGAGACCTGGGTTTCATGCCTGGATCGGGAAGGTCTCCTGAAGAAAGAAATGGCAACCCACTCCAGTGTTCTTGCCTGGAGAATCCCATGGACAGAAAAGCCTGGCAGGATACAGTCCATGGGTCGCAAAGAGTTGGACACGACTGAGTAACAAACACACACACACACACACACACAGGGTCAAGGCCAACAGATACAGTCTCTCCAAAGATTGCAACAGCAGGACATGTTCTACACCCTCCTTCTCCTCTGTATTCATAATTTTCAGCTTAAATAATGGAAATGCTTTTAGGAAGCTATTTCTCCTATAGAAGAAGCTATAGACTACTACGTATTAGTAGTATAATACACTGGCAGCATTTTCTCTTACAAATTTATCTTTTATCACCTGCTTTTTCCTAACCTTATAATCACCTTATTTGAAATAAGCATTTAAAAACCCACTTTGAATAGTGTATATATATTGATAACTCACCTTAAATTCTTTCAATAATAAGGCATTGAAATAATAAATATATCTATTCAATAGTATAGATCTTCAGTAGTCATGGGTTTACCATACGTTGAGCAAATCTTTATTTATATAATTTAGCTTATGTGTCCCCAACAGTTGAGCTGGTTATATCTGGTAAATAGGTAAAGAAATTAACTTGCTGATAGATGAAGAGAACTTAATCTAAGGAGCACAGCTGACTCTCAAATTCAAAATCTATTTTTCCATAAATCTATATTATCTTTCTTAACTTAATTCATAGCACCATGGGAATGCTAAAACTCATCTAGAGTAGTGATGAAGAAGCAGGTTTATCACCTTTTGCATATGTTACCAAAAAAAAGGTGTGTAAACAGATATTATGTAAACAAGGCCATTCCTGAGAGTAGGGAAACAAGATTCCAGTATACAGCAGAATGGAAATTGTTTTCATGTTTAAGAGCATGTTTATATGTTAAAATGCAAGTTCAGGTAAATATCCATGGCAGGCTTGAACGGGAGGAGCTGACTTGCACGTTTGTCACCTGATCTGTAACTACCAAATCTTTAAACATTTGCTGGGTGAGTCTCCATCAGTACTCTTGACAAGATGATGGGAATTAAGAAGAAAGTCTAGAGATATAAGTGAAAATTTTATATTTTTTTCCTCATTTGCTGTAATTACAGAATGAATACTTCATTGATTACAGAAAAGAGGAGCCATTTTTAATGAAATTCATATTTCCTTAAAGTAAAATTAATTCCATAAAATACTGTGGTAGGTTATAAAACTAAGTAATAAGAAAGTCATATAGAAATATAAGGTTCCATAAACACTGATTATTGTCCAAAAGCAAATCTAATGCACAAGCTTCTCTTTTTGGATGGACTTTCTACAAAAGTTGGACTAGTTTTATATTCATAAAATGACTGTGTTTGGCCAGGAGAAAGCTATGGAGCTTAATTGCGCAAGAGCCCATCTGCTTCTTCTAAAGTCATGACTGCGTTTGCCCTGAGGCTGGGGTCCCGGTTTTCTCCCGTCTGACTGACAGTGCCTGCCAGGGAGGCTAAGGCATACAGCTCCTGAGAGCCAGGAAACTGTTCCTAATAGCTGAGCTGATGTGAAGAGGTCTTCTTAAAGGCCTTCCTACATCTTAGATTTCATTGTAGTCTAGGATGCTTCCACTCCACCTTTGCCCATCTTTTCCCTTCACTTAGAGTCATATTTGGGTTTGCCTGGTGGCTCAGATGGTAAAGAATTTGCCTGCAATGTGAGAGACCAGGGTTCAATCCCTGGGTTGGGAAGATCCCCTGGAGAAGGGAATGGCAACCCACTGCAACATTCTTGCCTGGAGACTGCCATGGACAGAGGAGCCCGGCGGGCCACAGCCCCTGGGGTCACAAAGAGTCAGACATGGCTGAGCGACTAACACACACAGAGAGAGTCATATTTATTCATAGTCTGAAGGCTTTCCCAGTCTGCCTACCTCCTTCCTACCGTCTTTCACACAGGTGTGTGTGTGCGCTCAGTGGTGTCTGACTCTTTGCAGCCCCAAGGACAGTAGTCTGCCTGGTCACAAAAGCTTAAGTATTGAGAAGCTGCTGAAGTGCCACTTCATATTGTTGTAACGGCTCTACATTGCATATCCCTAAAGTAACCAGTAATGGGAACCCTCAGCAAAGAATATCTGGGATGTACAGACAGAAGCAGAGATCATTAGAAAGCAAATTCAGGAATGTAGGAGAGGTTGATTGGTCCAGCATAGTGGCAACAAATAGGTTAAGATACATTAGAATTTAATTACCTTTTGAAGTAAAATCCAATGGAATTTTCCAAAATATTCTACTGAGTGTGGGTGTGAAAAAAGAAGAAAGTCAAGGATAAGATGCTGATGGTTTGGACCTTAGCAACTAAAGGATAGAATGGAGATTGGGAACACTGGGAAGTACAAGTTTGTGGAGAAAGGTCAGGAGTTTGGTTCTGGGCATGTCATTTTGAGATGTTGGTTATATTAACAGGGAATCAAACATATGAATCTGAGGTTCAGAGATGAGGTCTCAGGTGGAAATATAAGTGGGAGAGTCATCAGCCTTTCCATATTGCTTGGAGACAAGTGGCAATCACGGAGGGAAAGAAGGCGAACGGAGACACAGATGGGCCAGTTTCTCCTTGCCTTTGCCGTCCACTTTATAGCTAAGAGTGAATTCACTGAACTACTTACCTGGGCTACAGCTGAAGGTCAACAACTCTTAGTTTTAAGATATCCTATGCCAGCCAATATGCCAAGGGCTTTATTTGTCATATTTCTCCTGTTCCTCACCGCATGGTATGACATTTTTAAAAAATGTTTGCTCTGCATACTAGACAAATAAAAAATTAGATGTCAAGGGCTTCCCTGCTGGCTGAGTGGTAAAGGATCCGCCTGCTAAAGCAGAGGACATGGGTTTCACCCCTGGTCTGGAAAGATCTCGCATGCTGTGGAGCAAGGGGGGCCGAGAGCCAGAACTGCTGGGCCTGAACTCTAGAGCCCAGGGGTCATGGCTACTAAAGCCCACCCACCCTAGAACATATGCACCCTGGAGCACATGTACCCTAGAGCACACGCACCCTGGAGACATGTACCCTAGAGCCACACACCCTAGAGCACATGCACCCCAGAGCACATGCACCCTAGAGTACACACACCCCGGAGCACACGCACCCCGGAGCACACGCACCCCAGAGCACACGCACCCCAGAGCACATGCACCCTGGAGCACACGCACCCTAGAGCACACGCACCCTAGAGCACACGCACCCTGGAACACTCACCCTGGAGCACACGCACCCTGGAGCACACGCACCCTGGAGCACACCCACCCTAGAGCACACGCACCCTGGAGCACACGCAGCCTGGAGCACATGCACCCTAGAGCACACGCACCCTGGAACACGCACCCTGGAGCACACACCCTAGAGCACATGCACCCTAGAGCCCGTGATCCACAGCAAGAGGCGTCTGCACCCCACGGCTAGAAAGCAGCCCGGAGTTACCACAGCCAAAGAAAAAGCCCTCCCAGCAAGGGAGAACCATACATTGAAAACAAACAAACAAGTAAAATTATTTTTAAAGCTCATGTCAAACATTTATCAAACATTTGTACATCTAGGCAAGAGAAGTTTAACAAGGCTAAGTAATTTGCCTCAAGTTCCGCAGACAGTAGGGAGTAAAAGCAGATTGAGAAGTCAGAAATAAGAATGCAGTGAGAACAGATGATACCTACTGTTAGTAAGATAATAATCACATTTATTTAAATAAGTACATTTAAATAAATTTAATACATTTCAAGAGCTTCTTTAGTTTAATTTAAAGGTACTTACTTGAATAAAGCTTTTGATGTTTATTTTCTTTTAAACTACAGGGAACCTATGGCTTTGAGGTACAGATCGACAGATATATGGAACTTGCAAAATACTTCTATAAGGTTTTAAAGAAGAAAGATAACTTTAAGCTTGTATTTGACGCAGAGGTAAGGACTCTATTAGTGGGCTTTTTTTGGTGATACTTTAATGTATCTATTCTTTCTTTGCTGAGTATTTTGCTTGAATCTATTACCTGTCTAACACTTTGAGATAATTCAAGAGTTACATGCAATAATTATCATACACATTTTATTTTATCTAAGTACTGCAAAACATTTAGATTAAAAACTTCTCCATTAAATTCTCTTTTTTTTATAGGCCTAGGGCCTAATAGAGTAATTTAATAGTTGCCTTGCCTTTGTGCATGCTTAATTCTGTCTGATTCTTAGTGATCCCTTGGACTATATTCCACCAGGCTCTAAATCAGAAAAAAGAATTAAGATAAAACTATTTGGTTATAATTGCTTTTCTGATTTTGATGGCACTTAATCAGAGAAATTTAATTTTTCCCAGCATTTTTCATGTAAGTTAGACTATGCAGTTGGGTTTCTGGAGAGTAGGTGACATAGGAAAAAGTGGAAGTTACCTGATAATCCTTGGTTAATTACTATTAAGATACTAAATTATAGATATTAATGATAAAATTGAGAGTTTTGCTAGTATTATATCCATCTTCCTCTTCAGGGGCCAGTCAGCCCCTTGGCAGCCTGATGGCATGGGTAATTAAAATACTCCTGGGATAATTAAGAAATTAGGCAGGGCTTTAAGAATACTCCTAAAATTACTAGAGAAGTAGATGAAACTTTAAGAATACTTGTAAAGTGTTAATTTTTGATTTAGCCTGAGTTCACCAATGTCTGCTTCTGGTATTTCCCACCAAGACTTAAACATATCCCAAAAAGTTTTGAAAGAGATCAAGAACTGCAAAAGGTAAGTTTGTATGTGTGTGAGATGGGGGTTATAATTTGAATACTGCATTTTAAATTTAAATAGCGTGTGAATGCCCTCTGCAGGCCCCAGTCTCAGTGCCACTTTGTTCTATAGTATCCATAACGACCCCAGACTGTTATGTGACCCAATATTACCTGTGCAGTACTGTTTTAGGAGCTGCACAAGACGTTAAACAGGTAAAATTTTCCTTTGTAGAATTTACAAAGAAACCATGTTTTGCTGTGAAACAGTGACCTTGTTGAAAAACTCAAGTTGTATTGTAATAATTCAAAGAGTGAAAGTTAAAATACCAGAAGGTATTCCTACTTTTCCATCTCTAGTTCATTTTACCTCTCTCCTGGATATGTCTGTTTAGATTGACATAGAAATGTGAACAAAATGTCATACAACTTTCTTTAATGTATTCTAGTAAACTTGCATTATTTTATGAGTTTGGTAACTGTGAATCATGGACTAGCAAGAGTGTTAATGGGTTTAGAACAGGTTGCTTTTTTTCTGTAGCAAGCTGCTTCTTAAAAATTATCCCTGACAGTTTTAAATTGCCTGCAATTTACCTCAAGCTAATGATAGTCATGTAGTCATCTAGCAGGTAGAACAGTATTTATTTGTAAACCTTCTTTTTAATGATATTTGCATTTATACACAGATTGCTCCAAAGATTAAAGCACAGATGATAGTGGAAGGTACAGTCATGCTCAGCTACCAGCCCTGTGGGGACAAAGTAAATTTTTTCCGAATGGTCTTTTCTAATCCTGCCACAAGACAAACAGATGTTGACTATCTTATTGATGAAATTCAAAGACTTGGGAAAGATTTATGATACTGCAATATAAACTTGAATACCAAATGTAAAAAAACAACTTGAAAAATCTATTGCTGAAGACAATAAGAAGGGATATTATAAATGATGTCCTCTCTTTAGAATGTTTGATTCTTTTTTATCCTATGTTATGTAAGATGATGACAGGGGAGTGGGTTCACTGGAGACAGATATAGAGATTCAAGTTTGTTTATGTATTTGGTGTTTTCACTAATTCAGTAAAATTTATGGAAAGTCACAACTGTCTTGGGCTTCAAAATCGCTGCAGATGGTGACTGCAGCCATGAAAATAAAAGATGCTTGCTCCTTGGACGAAAAGCTATGACAAACCTAGATGGTGTATTAAAGAGCAGACATTACTTTGCTGACAAACATCCATCTAGTAGAAGCTATGGTTTTCCCAGTAGTCATGTATGGATGTGAGAGGTGGACTATAAAGAAAGCTGAGCGCCAAAGAACCGATGCTTTTGAATTGTGGTGCTGAAGACTCTTGAGAGTCCCTTAGACTGCAAGGAGATCCAACCAGTCCATCCTAAAGGAAATTAGTCCTGAATATTCATTAGAAGAACTGATGCTGAAACTGAAGCTCCAGTACTATGGCCACCTGATGCAAAGAGCTGACTCATTAGAAAAGACCCTGATGCTGGGAAAGATTGAAGGCCGGAGGAGAAGGGGATGACAGAGGATGAGATGGTTGGATGGCATCACTGACTCAATGAACATGAGTTTGAGCATGGTCCAGGAGATGGTGAAGGACAGGAAGCCTAGTGTGCTGCAGTCCACGGGGTCACAAAGGGTCGGACATGACTGAGCAACTGAATATCCACCACGGCTGTCAGGGACATTTCTTGGTGCATTAAAATACATCAGTAAATTAAAAAGACAGAAATCCCTCCTCTTATAAAAAAATAAATTCCATTGTAAAATTTGGTAAGTTAATATATATTTACGTGATTGATTTCATTGCATAAAGACTTGCCAATTTCAAATCATTTTCAGGATCATATGGTTGTATTCTGTCTCTGTAAAAAGTAAAGTAGTGCATATGATGTTTCTCTATTTCAGTAAATCAGAGGAAGAAATGTTCTGTATTCTGGAGCAGAGAGTCAGAGAAGAGAATGACAGGGCTGACAGATTGGCCTCTGGATCCTTGCATTTTTATTTAGAAGGAATCGTGGCTTCTACCAAGCTTATATGCAGTGATTCAATTAATTGTTTCTGCAATGCCATTTTTAATGTCTCTGAAGATCAACAACAGTGATATTTAATGTCCACTTAAACATATCTGCTCTTTTCTTAATCCAAATCCCCAGCATGATGTGGATACAAATTCAATATTTTTACGGAAATATCAGTTTATTTTCCCAGTCTCATGTGAGGCTTATTTCTTAGGTCCCCATTTTAGTTTTCCTTTCACAAATACAAGAATAGATGTACATTAAATCATTCTGACCTTCACTCTCACATGGAATGTCTTTTCATATAGAAAAAAAAACAACAAACTTTGCAAGGCACTTCCTTGATAAAGTAGTGATAGTGGCTATGCTGATATGTTATTTAAACTCCATATGGGAATAATAGACAGCCCATTAGACCATACCTGTATACCCTCAAACTAATGAAGCATTTATGAGGAGCACTGTTGTGACTTAAATTCTGCAGTTCATTGGATATTTAAACAGTCTTACCATCTAGCAACTTCCACTCAGTATTCTGAACTATCCTATTAAGAATAACTTAAAAATTTCTTTTAAACAGTAGCTTTGGTACATCGAGATGCATGTGTGTGTGTATGTGGGTGTGTGTGTGTGTGTACTCAAGTCACTCAGTCACTTAGTAATGTCCAACTCTTTGTGACCCAACGGGCTGCAGCCCATCAGGTTTCTCTGTCCATGGAATTTTCCAGGCAAGAATACTAGAGTGAGTTGCCATTACCTACTCCAACGGATCTTCCCAGCCCAGGGATAGAACCTACATCTCTTGTATCTCCTGCACTGACAGGTGAATTCTTTATCACCGGCACCCCCTGGGAAGCCCAGATGCATACCTTACCGTGTTTGTAATTATAAACAATGGAGTATTACTCAGTCATTAAAAAGGAACACATTTGAGTCAGTGCTAATGAAGTGGAAGAACCTAGAGCCTAATTATACAGAGTGAAGTCAGTCAGAAACAGATAAACAAATACCATATATCAACACATATAAGTGGAATCTAGAAAGATGATACTGAAGAACCAGTTTGGAGGGCAGCAATCAAGAGACAAACATAAAGAACAGACTCGTGGACACAGGGAGTGGAGGGGAAGAGAGGGTTGGGTGAATGGAGAGAGTAGCAAGGAAACATACGCACTGCCATATGCAAGATAGATAGTCACTGGGAAGTCGCTGCATGACTCAGGGAGCTCAGCCCGGGACTCTGTATCAGTCTAGCGGGGTGGGATGGGGTGGGAAGTGGGAGGGAGGTTCAGGAGGTTCAACATATGTATACCTATGGCTGATTCATGTGGATACATGACAGAAACCAACACAATATTGTAAAGCAATTATCCTTCAATTAAAAATAAATTTAAAAAATTAAATTGGCTGTGGTCAATAAATTCTAGTAGTACTTTAAATTCTAGCAGTACTTTATGAAGCTA
>SJYQ01000097.1:38547-56251 GCA_006410935.1 Redunca redunca | reverse complement strand
TAAGGTCCCTGAAAGCCAAAAATAATAAAAGAATTTTCAATTATACTCAGATTTTATAATTTCATTTCCTAAGTGCAAAGAACATCAACTCTCTTATAAAATGACCAGACTTTATCAGAAAATATAATATTAATCTAGAAAGAAGAGACATAACTATATCAGGAAAAGAAGTTTTATACAAATTTTATCCATGAATTGTACCTGACCCATGTGAGTTTTCCTGGCTGTCTCCTGTGTTTAGCACATGTGTGATCTCAGTGTCTTAAAGGCTGAAATACAGCAAGAATAAAGGGTACTCATGAATTATGGAGACATTTATGAGAGCTGGAAATTTCTGAGACAGCCAGGAACCCATGTGGATCAAAACAATGAATGTTATGTTTGTTGAGGTTCGTTCTGCATTCCCAGGCAGACCAAATAATCTTGGCTGCAGAGATATCTCACACATTTGGAACTTGTACTTGGAACTGACCCACAATTTCAAATTTTCTCTCAGAGACTCTGCAATCTTGACAGTATTTTACCATTGTGGCCCCTTGGGAATATTTTATGGCAAATTTAGCTTTCCACAGGTAGTAAACACAGTATTTCTGTCTCAGCTTCTATATTTCCATTTGTCAAATCATTTAAACATAAATAGAAATAGAAGTGAAACCATACCTATCCAAATTATCTTTGATTTATTCAAGGACTTAAAGGGCTTCCCAGGTAGTGCTGGTGGTAAAGAACCCACCTGGCAATGCAGGAGACTTAAAGAGAAGTGGATTTGATCCCTGGGTTGGGAAGACCCTCTAGGGCAGGGCAACCCACTCCAGAGGTGTGTCATAATTTATTTGTGCATGCTAAGTTGCTTCAGTTGTGTCTCTTTGCGACCCCCTGGGCTGTAGCCCACCAGGTTCCTCTGTCCATGGGATTCTCCAGGCAAGAATACTGGAGTGGGTTGTCATTTCCTCCTCCAGGGGATCTTCCCGAGTCAGGGATCAAACCAGCATCTCATGTTTCTTGCATTCACAGGTGGGTTCTTCCCCACTAGCGCCACTGGGGAAGCCTGGCGTAATTCATACTTTACGTTAATTCCCTTTGCCCAGATCACAGAGCTGAGGGAAAAACTTGCATAATTAAAAGTACAACTTTGTTCAAACAATTTAACTTTAGAACATGTCCTTTATTTCAGTGATTTATGGATAACTTTGAAAATCAGCATTACCCAGCCCCTCTCAAATGCTATGGATTGGATCCTTGTATAATTACAGCAAACGCATTCAGTAACTGTGTTATAAATTAAAATTTCCTTTGAACAGATAGTTTATCATGATCATTCAACTGTGCTTGATTTTGGTTGCAATGACTCTGCACAGAAAAGTTAAATGCCTTCTGGAAGCAAGTTGACAAAAATGTGAGAATGCCAACTATACAGAGTTGTTTTATTCCTTTATTAAATTTGGTTTCTGTTTACTTTTCCCAGGGCTTCCCTGGTGGCTCATATGGTAAAGAATCTGCCTGTAATTCAGGAGACCTGGGTTCGATCCCTGGAGAAAAGAATGGCTACCTACTCCAGTTTTCTTGCCTGGAGAAATTCATGAACAGAGGAGCCCGTCAGGCTACAGTCCATTGGGTTGCAAAGAACCAGACACGACTGAGCAGCTAACACACACACACACACACACACACACACACACAGACACACACACACTCCACTAATACTCCGGTAGTTTTGCTACCATAGCTTTGTATTGAAAAATTAAATGCCTCCAGGAAGTAAGATCACAAAAATATGTGAATGCCACTGTATAGAGTTTTTTTTATAGTTTTATTAAGTTTAGTCTCTGTTTACCTTTTCCTTGACTTCTAAAGCAAATAGTGTTTCTGTGGGTTTTTTCTTTTTAAATAAGAAGAACAACTTCATATCATTTTGCTTTACATTTTATTCTTACTGTTCACCCTGTAACTCCAAGACCATTAAAGGTAGGGTTTCCTAACTGAGCACTGTGAGGCAAGAGTCAGTCTCAGTTCAGTTCAGTTGCTCAGTCACGTCCGACTCTTTGCGACCCCATGAACTGCAGCAGGCCA
This sequence comes from Redunca redunca, assembly GCA_006410935.1. Classification (NCBI taxonomy): domain Eukaryota; kingdom Metazoa; phylum Chordata; class Mammalia; order Artiodactyla; family Bovidae; genus Redunca; species Redunca redunca. Next base: position 54,181 of record SJYQ01000097.1, on the reverse strand, counting down.
GGCCTCCCTGTCCATCACCAACTCCTGGAGCTCACTCAAACTCGTCTCCATTGAGTCGGTGATGCCATCCAACCAGGTCACCCTCTGTTGTCCCCTTCTTCTCCAGCCTCCAATCCCTCCCAGCATCAGGGTCTTTTCCAAAGAGTGAACTCTTCGCATGAGGTGGCCAAAGTACTGGAGTTTCAGCTTTAGCATCATTCCTTCCAAAGAAATCCCAGGGCTGATCTCCTTCAGAATGGACTGGTTGGATCTCCTTGCAGTCCAAGGGACCCACAAGAGTCTTCTCCAACACCACAGTTCAAAAGCATCAATTCTTCGGCACTCAGCTTTCTTCACAGTCCAACTCTCACATCCATACATGGCTACTTGAAAAACCATAGCCTTGACTAGACGGACCTTAGTCAGCAAAGTAATGTCTCTGCTTTTTAATATGCTGTCTAGGTTGATCAATGGAGAAGGCCATGGCAACCCACTCCGGTACTCTTGCCTGGAAAATCCCATGGACAGAGGAGCCTGGTAGGCTGCAGTCCATGGGGTCACAAAGGGTTGGACATGACTGAACGACTTCACTTTCACTTTTCACTTTCATGCATTGGAGAAGAAAATGGTAACCCACTCCAACGTTCTTGCCTGGAGGATCCCAGGGACGGCAGAGCCTGGTGGGCTGCCGTCTATGGGGTCACACAGAGTCAGACACGACTGAAGCGACTTAGCAGCAGCAGCAGCAGGTTGATCATAACTTTCCTTCCAAGGAGTAAGCATCTTTTAGTTTCATGGCTGCAGTCTAGGACCTGGTATATGTCAGGGGCTACGAGGAGCTGGGTTATTTGTTGATTGACTTGTATATTCACAAGTCCTCACAATAATGCACCTAGCTAATGAAATCATGTGCAAGTAGCTTTGTGGGACCTGGCTAAATGTTACTATTTACTTGTGACACTTAGAACTTATAAAAATCACAGAAATTTAAGTTGTTTTCGTTTTCTAAGAACAGAAACACACTTTTTTGCAGACTTTTGGGTCGATGCTGTAAGTTCTATGACCTGAGTCTCCCAGGCTTCTGAGGGCATAACTATTGTCAATCAAAAGCATTTTGACTGGTTTCATGCAACCCAATTACAAGACCTAGGATAAAGCTAAAGTAATTAAGACTGTGGTATTGGTCAAAATCCAGACATGTGGATTATTGTAACAATATAAAAGTAAACACACATAAATATAGTAAATCAGTTTTAACGAAGATTCAAGGATAAGTTGATTGAGAGATGAATATCTTTTAAGTAAGTGGTTCAATGGACATAAACCTGGGCAAACTCTGGGAGACGGTGAGGGACCAGGAAGCCTGTAGTGCTTAGTCCATGAGGTTGCAAAGAGTTGGACATGACTTGGCAACTGCACGACAACAACAAAAAGTAAGTGGTGCCACACACATACACAAAATCTTGACCCCATAGCTCACAACTTATATATATGTATATGTAAAATATAGAGGGAAAAATGTGTTGGGTCAGTCAAAAAGTTTTTAGTGAAATTCATAAAAGAAAAATTGGAGCTTTATCAAAATTAAAACTTTAAGTCTGTGAAAACACAGTTAAGAAGAGAAGACAAGCATCAGTTCAGTTGAGTTCAGTCGCTCAGTCGTGTCCTATTCTTTGCGATCCCATGAACTGCAGTACGCCAGGCCTCCCTGTCCATCACCATCTCCTGGAGCTCACTCAAACACACATCCATCGAATCGGTGATGCCATCCAGCCATCTCATCCTCTGTTGACCCCTTCGCCTCCTGCCCCCAATTCCTCCCAGCATCAGAGTCTTTTCCAATGAATCAACTCTTCGCATGAGGTGGCCAAAGTACTGGAGTTTCAGCTTTAGCATCATTCCTTCTAAAGAACACCCAGGACTGATCTCCTTTAGAATGGACTGGTTGGATCTCCTTGCAGTCCAAGGGACTCTCAAGAGTCTTCTCCAACACACAGTTCAAAAGCATCAATTCTTCAGTGCTCAGCTTTCTTCACAGTCCAACTCTCACATCCATACAAGCATAAGGACCTAGGACCTTCGCTCAGTCATCTCCGACTCTTTGCCACCCCATGGATTGTAGCCTACCATGCTCCTCTGTCCATGGGATTCTCCAGGTAGGAATACTGAAGTGGGTTGCCATTTCCTTCTCCAGGAGATCTTCCCAACTCAGGGATCGAACCTGGGTCTCCCGCACTGCAGGCAGATGCTTTACCATCTGAGCCACCAGGGAAGCTCCCATACAAGTACAGACTGGGAGAAAAATCATGTTTCCGACAAAGCACTTGTTTCCAGATTATATAAGAACTCTCAGAATCCAGCAATAAGAAAAAGAAGGAACCTGATATTAAAGAACGAGCAAAAGATCTGAACAGATACTTCATCAGAGATGGCAAATAAGCACATGAAAATATGCTCAACATAATTATTCATTAGTAAAAGCCCCATCAAAACCACAATGAAATATCACTTCAGACTTACCAGAATGAAAAAAAAAATTGGCAATACCAATTGCTTACCAGAATGCAGATCAACTCTAACTCTCCTGCATTCCTAATGGGAATGCAAAATAGTGCAGTTCTATAAGAAAACAATTTGACCTTTTCTTAGGCATAGACTTCTTATAAAACTCAGTAAATTCCACTCTCAGTTATTTGTCTAAGAGGAATAAAATCTTGTTTGTATAAATCTTGCAGGCAAATGTTTATTTATAGCAACTCTATTTCTTATCACCAAAAAACAAGAAACAACCCAAACGTCCTTCAGCCAGTAAATGGACAAACCGACTGTGGTATATATCGCATTGTATACTCTCAGTAAGAAAGAAAAACTATTGGATGACTCTCCAGTGCATTTTGTTAAGTGAAAGCAGTTATGCATGAATTGTAGGAAAAGGCAAAATTATTGGATACAGAGATCAGATGAATGATTCTCAAGAATTGCAAGTTGCGGGGGAGGGGGATGGTCTCTGAAAGAGATGATCAAATTATTTTGTGTAGAGATAGTAGTGGTGGATGCGATACTCTACATCTTTGTCAAAACCCGGAGAACTGTGTATTGTAAAAAGTTAAGTTTACCCTTTGTAATTTTTAAAATAAAAAATAACAGTCTGGAAAATTAAAGCAAAGTAATGACTACTTTGTCCTCAGTTGCACTTCTGAAGTAATACAGTGATTTGACTCAGTGATTAGAGAGTCAACCTGAGAAAAATAGTAGTCACAGAATACTGAGCGCTGGTAAATATTTCAAAAATGTTACCCTGCCACTATACTGCTAAAATCGGGGGATTTGCCATGCTTGTTATAGTCATTTTACCAGACATATTAATTATTTACCAGATGTATTAATTATAGCTTATAACATGAATGGACTTTATTTTCACTCCATTCTATAGGCAGAAACTCCTGGATGCAAAATAAAATGTTGGGATCCAAAAGTTTGTGATGGATTCATCCATTCATCCAAAAAGTAATATCTATTTTAGATACCATTGCCATTGGGTTTGGGGTAAAGATGCCTATAATTGCTTCTATTACTAAAAAAAACCCCCAAATTTGCAAATCTATTAGTAGATATTTTTTAAGTAGAATCACTAATGATAAGATACATGGAGACAAATAATTGAGTTGAATATTTTGTTAATAAAGGAGGGAAAGAGTTTACAAATATAATTAAAAGTATATTTTACAACTAGAACCATGTGGAAAACTTCCACTTTGGCAGAAAATCTACATATCTACTTTGACAGATGATCTGAAGTCTTAAAATAAGAGTGAGTCACGAAAATTAGGGAAAAACCAGTATTTAACAGGGCCCCATTTAATGGGCTTCTGGCTGCTTCTTCTCGAGCAAAGGAAAATAGAGAAACTCATATCTGACTTTCTATCCTTCGTTTCAGGTGACTGATCACTCAGTGGGTCTTGTATATTTGTTGCCATGACAACAGAGATGTGGAAATGGAGAAACTATTAACTATGGCTCTTTAGCAACTCAATTACATATTTGATAGGGGGATGTATCAAAAATGGCAGTGTGACACATCGCTCCAAACTCTGAATTCTTTTTGTGCAGGCTGTCTTCTGAGCCATTCCATCAATGTTTATGATGTCAGACCTTGGCAAACTGTTTCCTCTTGATCTAGTGATCCTCATAAACTACTGCTTCTCTGGACTACGTGTGTGTGTGTGTGTGTGTGTTAGTTGCTCTGATGTGTCTGACTCTTTGCGACCCCATGGACTGTAGCCTACCAGGCTCCTCCATCCAATGGAATATTCCAGGCAAGAGTAATGGAGTGGGTTGCCATTGCCTTCCTCTTCTATGAACTACATACATTTCCACAATATTCTCCATTGATGACCCTATCACTGTGCTCAGTATACAATTATTACCAGCTTGATGCTTTTCCGGGTGCTTGTTCATCTGTAGCAGAAGAGAAAGTTCTTGCTCAACTGACCTGGAGAGATAATCAACCAAGCTATGAATCTTAATTCTGTCTTTACATATATATCCTTATTTATAAGATTTTGTTTCTAAAATAATGTTTCTTTCAATAATAGATACTTCTTATATTCAATTGGACAATTATCTCTACGAAGATGAGGATGACCTATAGGACTACCATTTTGTAACCAGGACCGATTATGTGACTGTCAAGAATATAATTGTATGAAAAGCTATGATAAACCCAGACAGCATATTAAAAAGCAGAGACATCTATTTGCCAACAAATGTCCACAGAGTCAAAGCTATGGCTCTTCCAGTAGTCATGTACAGGTTTGACAGTTGGACCAGTAAAGAAGGCTGAGTGCTGAAGAATTTATGCTTTCAAAATGTGGTGCTGGAGAAGACTCTGGAGAGTCTCTTGGACAGCAAGAAGATCAAACTAGTCAATCTCAAAGGAAATCAACCTTAAATATTAGAAGCTCAATACTTTGGCCACCTGATGTGAAGAGCCAACTCATTGGAAAATACCCTGGTGCTGGGAGATGTTGAAGGCAAGAGAAAGGGGTGACAGAGGATGAGATAGTTGGGTGGTTGCATGACTCAACATGGACATGAGTTTGAGCAAACTCTGGGAGGTAATGAAGGACAGGGAAGCCTGGCATGCTGAAGTCCATGGGGTGGCAAAGAGTCAGACATGACTTAGCCCTGAACAACAGTAAGAATACAATTAACATATGTTTACTGACATGGGTAATACTGAATACATGACACGGCATTGATATGCTTGGCAAACTGGCTCTCTCACTGGACAGTTACCTCTTCTGGGCCAAGGATGACACTATTCTTCGCAAGTGATAAGTATGCAGTGAGGCCTAGTGCACTGCTGTGTCATGCACTTAACTGTGCAAGGGTAATGCTTCAAGGTTTAGATAACTATAGTATAATGAAGTTTAGGACTGTTGTTCTCTATGGTATAACACGTGTCATTTCTTATTTCCTGTTCTGTAGAGAAATGGTACAGAAGAAAATGATACAGAATAATTTAATGCAAAGAGCAGATAACACATAAACCTCACACATATAAAAATTACATAAAATCAGGAGCAATTATATAAAACAAAAGTTAACTCATTCATTGTTATAGATGGCCCTAAGCAATACTTTAGTATGTTGAATTCCAAAGCTATACATGGGTGTATCATGAGGAGGCAAAGCCAGAATTTTTAAAATATAGTGACATTATTTGATCACTCTTCACACATTATATTGACAAGGACTTAGTGGCATTCTTTCTCATTTTTTTTAGTAAAACAGTTTTCTACAGTGTTCTATTAGAGAGAGATTACTTGGCTGGAATTCAGCACTTCGGGTGTTTGAACCTTATTTTGCCTCTGGTGGTTTTTAAACTCTGGGTCATGACCCTGTCTGTTCATTCAACTCAGTTTTCTCTGGGGGAGCTGGTTTTTTTTTTTTTTTTGATACAATGCAAGGAGCCACCGAGACAAATTAAATGAGAACTTCTGGGATTGTGATCAGAATAGTTTTAAAAAACATCCCCAGTAATTCTAATAAACAGTTATAGTTGAGTCTCTGACTTATCAGCCAATAAAGTTAAATAGAGAAATCTGACCTCACTGAGTTCTATTCTCTGTACAGCCACCAATAAACTGGCTAGTTCTTTGAGGGAATGAATGCACACATTTATTGTACACAATGTTTTGCTCTACCACAATGTCTAGTGAAATATCATGAAAAATTCTGGGCTGGATGAAGCACAAATTGGAATCAAGATATATCAAGAAATATCAACAACCTCAATATGCAGATGACACCTCCCTTATGGCAGAAAGTGAAGAAGAACTAAAGAGCCTCTGGATGAAAGTAAAAGAGGAGAGTGAAAAAGTTGGCTTAAAGCTTAACATTCAGAAAACAAAGATCATGGCATCCGGTCCCATCACTTCATGGCAAATAGATGGAGAAACAATGGAAACTGTCAGACTTTATTTTTTGGGGCCCCAAAATCACTGCAGATGGTGACTGAAGCCATGAAATTAAAAGAAACTTACTCCTTGGAAGAAAAGTTGTGACCAACCTAGACAGCATATTAAAAAGCAGAGACATTACTTTGTCAACAAAAGTCCGTCTAGTCAAGGCTATGGTTTTTCCAGTATGGATGTGAGAGTTGGACTGTGAAGAAAGTTGAGTGCCGAAGAATTGACGCTTTTGAACTGTGGTGTTGGATAAGACTCTTGAGAGTCCCTTCGACTGCAAGGAGATCCAACCAGTCCATCCTAAAGGAGATCAGTCCTGGGTGTTCATTGGAAGGACTGATGTTGAAGCTGAAACTCCAACACTTTGCCCCCCTGATGTGAAGACCTGACTCATTGGAAAATACACTGATGCTGGGAAAGATTGAAGGTGGGAGGAGAAGGAATGACAGAGGATGAGATGGTTGGATGCCATCACCTACTCAATGGACATGAGTTTGAGCAAGCTCTGGAGTTGGTGATGGACAGGAAGGCCTGGCATGCTGCAGTCCGTGTGGTCGCAAAGAGTCGGACACGACTGAGTGACTGAACTGAACTGAAAGTATCCAGTTGACCCAAAGAGCTCATTATCTGAGCATTTAATGTATTCACAGAAAGATCTCTGGTATTTGGATAGATGTCTGGCTTCCCTGGTGGCTCAGACTATAAAGAATCTGCATATTATTCAGGAGACTGGATTTGATCCCTGTGTCAGGAAGATCCCCTGCAGAAGGGAATGGCTACCCACTCCAGTATTCTTGCCTGGAGAATCCCATGGACAAAGGAGCCTGGTGGGCTACAGGGGGAAAAAAAATTAAGGATGTGGCAACAACTCCTCTTGTCTCTATAATTTATTCAACAAGTAGAGTTGCCTCAGGATTTTTTTTTTTCCTCTAGATAAAACATGCAACCAAAAAAGAGTGAATCCAATTTTTAATTTCAACTAGTATTTTAAGAGCATTTTGCAAAATATCCTTTTATTTTCAAGGTATAAAGAGTAAGTCTAAATTGGAAAAGTCTGAAATCAATGTCATCAGTCTGTATCTAAAGGTCAAAACTTTAATATGAGGTTTTGATAAAAGAAATGCTTATATAAAAATGTTTGCCTCCAAAAATTCTTGACTTCTATACTGCTGATATAAGTTTAGTATTGAAAAAAGAAATTCTTTCACCAAATGATGTATTCTCCTCATATTCTAAATAAAGAAAACAAACCTCTGGCAAAATGATCAATAAATGGATAGAAGTACATGTTAACACTTAAGATGAAACAGGGCCTCAAATACAGATTTTAAAAATGATAATAAAATTCAAAGCAAAAACTAATGTTAATAATTTTGAAGAACATATTCCTATAATACTCTCAATAAGAAGTATAAAAATAGAAGAAAGTAAAAACATTAAATCTGTTGACACAGTAAATTTGCTGCCCTATAGTGGAGACAGACATCGGGTCTTGGATTTTTTGTAGGTGGGTTTTTTTTACAGCCTCAAGAAACAGATAATATAATTTCATCACAGAATAAGAAAAGAAAGTAACCCCTAATCCCCAAATATACATGTATTCTAACTGTTTTAGTAAGACCAAAATAGAATAGTATAATAAAACTACATTTTGTACCAAACACTCTTGTGACCTCTGAGCTGTATATTTTAAATAAAATACCATCAAATCGTATTCAGCAGTGTTTGCTCACCTGAAAGAAGACTCAGTGTCTTAAAACAGAAGGCTTTCTTAAGTAATCTTTACATTCAAAGCAGTTTCAATCAAATTCTCAACAGATGTTTTGTGTTTATTTTTCAAAACTTCATAGCCTGATCTCAAACTTCTGATACTGGAAAGAAGAACCATGAATACCTAAGTCATTCTGAAGCGTAAGTATCAGCATAAGAAAAAAGAACTTGCCTCACCGAATATCAAAACTTTCTGTAAAGCTCAAGTAGTTCAGACGCAGGTAAAGACAGAGGAGCAGATCAGTATCTTACTGGATGACTGGAGCTGAAAGTGAGAATTCATTTATATGTAATAGAAAAGTAAAAATATGGATGAGCAGGATACATGCCAATTTCACGATTAATAACTTCCTTCTTGACACAGGAAACAGTCGAAATAGCATTTCAACAAAACATGGAAACTGATGTTTCTTTTTTTCCCAGTTTTATTGAAAAATAATTGGCATATATCCTTCTTTAAGGGTTACAGCATGATGGCTTGATTTACATACATTGTGAAATGATCACTAACATCCATCATCTCATGTAGCTACAATAAAAAGAAAGGAGAAAAGGAAAGGAAAATTTTCTACTTTTGATGAGAGCTCTTAGAACTGACTCTCAATAATTTTCCTATATATCATGGGGCATTGTACACTATTGTAGGAAGGTGGTAAAAGGTCTAAACTTCCAGTGGGAAGCACTAGAGATGTAACATCTGACAGGATAACTACAATTAACACTGCTGCCCGGGGTACAGTGTAGATACCAATTACATTTCTTTTTTTTTATTTTATTTTACTTTATTTTACTTTACAATACTGTATTGGTTTTGCCATACATCAACATGAATCTGCCACGGGTATACACGTGTTCCCCATCCTGAACCCCCCTCCCACCTCCCTCCCCATACCATCTCTCTCGGTCATCTCAGTGCACCAGCCCCAAGCATCCTGTATCATGCATCAAACCTAGACTGGCGATTCATTTCTTATATGATATTATACATGTTTCAATGCCATTCTCCCAAATCATCCCACTCTCTTCCTCTCCCACAGAGTCCAAAAGACTGTTCTATACATCTGTGTCTCTTTCGCTGTCTCACATACAGGGTTATCATTACCATCTTTCTAAATTCCATATATATGNTCCAGGCAAGAACACTGGAGTGGGTTGCCATTTCCTTCTCCAATGCATGAAAGTGAAAAGTGGAAGTGAAGTCGCTCAGTCGTGTCCGACCCTCAGCAACCCCATGGACTGCACCCTTCCAGGCTCCTCCGTCCATGGGATTTTCCAGGCAAGATTAAGTTCTCTTTATTAAAAATTACATTTGTAAAGTAGTAAAGAATAAAATTTTAAAAAGAATAAAGTAGCTTTATAAAATCTGAACATTTTGCCAAATTGCCCTCGGGTTCCTTTCCTTTGTCCAGAGGTAACCACCATTTTACACTGATGTTAAAATTTGCTTGTTTCATTCTGAAATGAGTCTGATCTTCAGAGCAGACTTTTGAAATCTTTCATAACCTGTGTGTTTGGTGTAAGTGCCAAAGTGTTAGAGCATTTTGCGTGACAGGTGTACTTGTAATAGGATGGTTTGTCATAGGAGGGTTAATAATCTGTATGTTTTGAAACATTTTGGTTCCAATTTGACCAAATGGAACCGGTTGATCTCGTCTTCTATTTTAAGAAGACCTTTCCTATCAGGAAAGCATCATGATATTTCCTGCTATGAGAAACCTTGAAAGTAAGTATCATTAGATGTCAGATCTTAGCTTCGTGGAGCAGCTTTTGTTTTGCACTGATTTTGTGGAATTGGTCTTGGTTCTTTTAAAGTCAGTTCTAATCAACGTGATTAGAGACACCATTTCTTTGACCCATTTTTGGATCAACTACATTTTTAGATTATCTGCTGTTTTACATTTTCCAGTTTTCTTTTCTCAATGATTTCACAATTAATTGTATGACTTTGGTTGAGGGGAGTAATGAGTTGATGTTTATCAGTTTAGGGGGAAGTTATTTAGCATAGATCACTAAGATGTTTCAAGAAATCCCTTTAAATTGGCTAACTTTCAGTATGTTTTATAATTTATTTGAATTATTGATTTTTCCCATGTTGATGTACTTACAAATATTCCCTTTGCAGTATTTTTTTAACTTTAAAGTATTTCATGCCATGTGTTAACTTTATATATATCTTGAAGCATTAAAAAATTTCATTTTCTTTACTAGCAATTTAATGTTTGAAAAAGTTATATTCTGCTATATCAGGTTTTAATCGATTAAAAAAACAGATCCATCTAGATACGAGACAGAAGCTCTGACGCCACCAATGGGTGAAGAGTGGCTTGGTGTGGCTCTTTTGTGTGACACTTTGACAGCAGCCATCAGAAAGTTTAAAATGGTAGTGCCCTTTGGCCCAGAAAACCCAGCTTTAAAGGATCTCCTCAGATTGTGCATAAAGGTTGACATGTAGGTATGCATTTTATAGGGTTGTGTATAGAAGTGAAAAATAATGGAAAAACTCTTATCTTTAGCGGTAGGCAGTTGGTTAAACCATGCTGTGTCTTTAAGGTGAAGTTCTGTGCATGATTAAAAATGATGTTTTTAATACTGAACTGATGGAAAATGCTCATAAGAGAAGTGGAAAAGCAACTTTACAGAGCAGTATATTCACCATGATTCCAACTTTAATACAAAGAAAGAAACTGGGAAAAGGAGCTTGGGAAAATGACAAGAAAAAATATATACCACAGTATTCAAAGTGGTTATATTTGAATAATAGAATTTGGGCAGGAAGTTATCTTTTTTATTTTGAGGAGGTCTTTCAGCTCCTTGTACATACAAATTTTTGGAACCTAGATTTTAAAGTCTGCAAGTCAAAAAAATTTTAATACATGTTAAAATAGCCTACTTTATAGTTGCTTCAACAGCTAATAAACTGATAAACTTATTTGAGTTTTAAAAGTTATGCCTGGGTCACCTGGGTTCTTTGTCACTTGTGTGTAGATGTCGTTGAATGTGCCGGAAGCATCGAAGCCCTACCAAGTGACTGCTTTGTGGCTCTGATCACAAACTCATTTTCTTAAGCATGTAATCCAGTTAGCCTTTTGGGTCTTCGGTTAGGGACGTGTTCTTCAGTTTGTTTCTGCACTTTTTCCGCAGATATCCTTTCCGTTCTATGTGTATTGTTTGACACATCAAATTATTCTTAATTGTATGTTCATTCTTTTTAAACTGTTGATTGCGCTTATCCTTTTTCTTTTGATGTTTGTTTTATTTGCTTCTTTTCGGCCCCGCTGGGCCTCTGTTGCTGCGAGGGCTCTTCTCTGCTGCAGGCGGCGGGGCTGCTCTCCAGCTGTGGCGCGCGGCCTTCTCGCTGCGGGGGCTGCTCTTGTTGTCGGGCGCGGCTCCAGGTGCGCGAGCCTCGGGAGCTGCGGCGCGCAGGCTCAGTGGTTGTGGAGCATGCGCTTATCGCTCTGCGGCCGGTGGGCTCTTCCCGGATCAGGGACCAAACCCGTGTCTCCTGCGTTGGCAGGCAGGCTCTTTGCCGCTGAGCCACCAGGGAAGCCCGTAAGTTAATTCTTAATAATATCTAGAGAAATTGTATATTTCAGTTGAAATTGAATATCAGTTTCAAGAGAAATTGAGATGATTTTCCCATGTGATCAGCAGTCTGTGAAAGCAGCTCTGTTCTCTCTTGTGGTCCCGTTGGTGCTGTTTGAGGGGCCGCGGGGTGGAGATTGGGGGCCACACTCAGCTGGACCCCCAGGGCGCTGGTTAGAATTCCCACCACAGGGACCTCTTCAGCATCCTACCTGCCGTGGCTTGCTTACTTACATGTGTTGAATATGAAATAAAGGTGTTATTTTCATTTTATTGATATTTTGCTTATGTGAGTATCTCTATTACCTCCTAAACTGAATTATGGCAGATATGTTTATTATAAAGCGCTTCTGCCACTTGATAAAAAGTGTGGCATTTCAGACTTCTCTGGAGTCCTCCAGCTTTCCTGGGGTTTTGTGCGGGAGGATATTCCTGACAAGTCACACGGTAAATTGACTGTTGTATTTCTACTACCGTTTCTGTGGCCTGTCAAGGTTCCATTTGATTGTCACCCAAAAAAAAAGAAAATCATCAATGGTTTACTTCCTCCCACTAGAGCATATTGAGCAAGAGGCTACAGAAAATACAAGAGATGAAGGATTCCCAGGCTGTGGGCCTGTTTCTGGCCAAGCCGGCCCGCCTGTCTTTTTCAGGAGCCCAGGGATAAGCTCTGAGTCGAGTTACGCAGCTAGAACAGTGGCTCATCTGTTCGCTCTCGCTGTGGGCTGAGCTTCGGAGAGTATGTCACGGGAAGGAGAACGAGGGCTCTGCGCTGACGTCACCGGTCCTGCTGCTTGGCAGCCAGACGCCCGTGGCGGCCAGGACTGGACGTGGCGGGCCCTTGTGATGGAAGGTGGAGCCTGCTGGGCCAGCCTGTCTCTGGGTCTGCCTTCTCTCCTGTCTTTCTGGGCTTGCCGAACTGAGGTACACAGCTAGCTTGCCTCCTGGAAAGTTCAGTTCAGTTCAGTTGCTCAGTCATGTCTGACTCTTTTCGACCCCGTGGACTGCAGCACGCCAGGCCTCCCCGTCCATCACCAACGCCCGGAGTCTGCTCAGACTCATGTCCATTGAGTCAGTGATGCCATCCAACCATCTCATCCTCTGTCGTCCCCTTCTTCTCCTGCCTTCAATCTTTCCCAGCATCAGGGTCTTTTCCAGTCAGTCAGTTCGTCACATCAGGTGGGCAGAGTATTGGAGCTTCAGCTTCAGCATCAGTCCTTCCAATGAATATTTAGGACTGATATTCTGAATATCAGACTCCTGGGAAAATAGTCCCTTATTCTTATAGAGGCTCCCAGATGCTGTGTGATTGCTTTTCTTTAAATAAGCTGTTGAAAATATTCTTAAAAATGACTTGTTTACATCTGTGAAATGTTTATGTGGAAGCACATTCCAGTTTACTTGGTTTGGAAAAAATCATTACATAGGAACACAGTTGTTTTTTTCCCCCTAAAAACACCTTTATTGAGATACAGTTCACATATCGTATAATCCACCCACTTAAATGATAGATTCAGTGGTTTTTAGTGTTTGCTTTTGAATATATCCACGGGTATACGCAGCCATCACCACAATCAATTTTAGAACATTTCCTCACCTCAAAAGGAAACCCAGGCCCCTTCAGACCCCTTCTACCCTCGCCCTAGGCCCCCACTCTGTAGGTCTCCTGTTCTGGACGTTGCGTGTGAATGGAGTCATAGTACGTGGTCTTTTGTGTTGGCTTCTTTCTTGGAGCATGTTTTTAAGGTTCGTCCGCGTTGTAGCACGTGTCAGGACTTCATTCCTTTTTAAAAAATTAGGGTAAAACACACATGGCGTTGCTGTGCAGCCATCCAGTCACGTGTGGCTCTCTGCACCCGTGGACTGCAGCACAGCTGGCTTCCGTGTCTTTCACCGTCTCCGGGAGTCTGCTCACCCTCATGTCCGTCGAGTCAGTGACGCCATCCAGCCGTCTTGCTGTCTGTCGTCCTCTCCCAACATTTGCCGTTTTAGCCATTTTTACGCGTACAGTTCAGTGGCATTAAGTCAGTCAGTTGTTGTTCTGCCATCACCACCTTTCATCCCATGAGTGTTTTCATCCTCCTAAACTGAGCCTTTGTGCCCATTAAACACAGACTCCTCATCCCAGCCTGTGGCCCCATTTGAAATTCATTTGTTGTTGTTCAGCTGCTAAGTCTTGTCCGACTCTTTTGCTACCGTATGGACCATAGGCTCCTCTGCCATGGAGAGGAGCCAGGCTCCTCTGCCCGTGGGATTCCCCAGGCAAGAATGCTGGAGTGGGTTGCCGTTTCTTCTTCAGGGAATCCTCCCAACCCAGAGATTGAACCTGTGACTCCTGTCGCTCCCTCCAGATCTGCTTCAGCTGTGTTCTGTGTTTCCTGAAAGGTGGTATGTCCTGTTGATGTCTAGCCTGCTGACTCCTTGAATTTAGCCCGTGAGACCTATGTTCAGGCATCTGACCCCTGGAGCTGTAAGACAGTGAATGTGTGTCGTTTAAGGCTGCTGAGTCTGTGGTCATGTGTGACCACAGGGGCAACCATGTGTCTGACGCAAGACTTCTGCAGGCTTGTGCTGACATCATGCTCCTGTGACCCACGGGGTGCTCAGACCTGCTGCGTGTCCGATGTGGCATGTGGCACCCCCAGGTTTGTCTCCCGTCTCTCTCAGCATCAGAGTGAAACCCAGGGACTCCGGAGCCCGACACCTGCCTTCCCTCCTGGCTTGGCCACCTCCTTGCTTTGCACCTCCATTCCCTCCTGTGTGCGATGGAGGCAGGCCAGGTCTGCCCCAAGATCGTCGGGAGGTTGAGATGGTCCCGCTGTGTCGGATACTTGGAGCGTCGAAGTCCCTGGGCTCCGTGACGCTGCCTCCTGCAGTGACTGCGTGAGGTGCTGCTCTTTGACCAAGCCGTGGGTTTTTTCGAATCAGAGAGCTTTAGTGCTGAGCCCACGGTCTCACAGTGAGTGCAGAAGTGGGATTTGAATCCCTGGCTCCCTGACTCTGAAGCCTGTGGTTTTTCTCTTAAATGATGCCCTCCCTCAGGAGAAAGGGCCTGTCCCTGGGGGAGCTTTCAGCCTCATTAGAGAGCCGGGCTAACCCGCAGCCTGGTGAGGAGAGTGCAGGATGGCCAGGCACGCCGCGCAGCAGGGAGGAGACCGGCAGAGGGAGAGTGCCGCGGGCCTTGCCATTTTCAGAAGGTGTCTGCTGAGCGCCTTCCCTTGGGGGCCGTGGGCCTGGAGAGCTGAAGCTAGACATGACCCCTGCCTCCAGGGAGCTAGCAGGAAGATACAGAAGCTTCCTGAGGACTCTGGGCTTCAGCCTGGTTTTAAATAGTCGGTAGTTGGAGTAGCAGAGAAGGGTGAGGGGTTTTGACTGGGAGAGCCGGAGTCAGTGGGTGAGGTGGCGAGTGGCCTCAGTTAGTGCTGGTCTTAGCTGCTTATGACAGAGGACCCCAGAGTCACAGTGGCTTAAACCACCTAGAAATCCGCTTCCCTCGTGCATTGAAAGGCCCGGGAGTAGCCAGGCTGAGCCGGTGCGGCAGCTCCCCGGGCTCGGTGGGGATGCGCACCCCTCAGTGGCTGATGGCTGCGCTGTTCCTGGGGTGTGGCCCTTAACCTCATGGTCTAAGGCGCTGCTGCAGCTCTGGCCACGTGTGCTAGTCAGGATCCTGGCAAGAAAATGGAAACGACACTGTATTTTTCAGCAGACCTAGAGAATTAGGAAGTTGGGTGGACAGGCGGAGGAGAGCCAGAAGAGCAAAAAAGGGGACACAGGTGAGTACAGTAAGGAGCGCTGAGTGCGGGGGCAGCCTCCCGGGGCTGCGGGGGGGG
>SJYQ01000097.1:0-38534 GCA_006410935.1 Redunca redunca | reverse complement strand
TGCGGGGGGGGGGGCGGGTCCTGGAGCCGAGAGGAGGGCCCAGCTCTGCGCGTCCACCTCCGAGGGCACTGCTCGGCTGTGCCGGGGCCCTGACCTCTGGGCGGGCACCCTGAGGCGGGACCACGAGGCTGGTACCGGTGTTGCCCAGAGGTGAGGACGGGAGCGGGCGGGTTGGTACCACAGCACGTGGGCAGGTCTGCCTGCCCCCAGAACCCGGTGACGCAGGAGCCGCTGCTCACGGAGGGGTGTCCCCAAAGACACCAGCGTCATCGCAGAACCGACCTGGGAGTCGGTCCACACCGCAGGATGGACGGGGGCGGGGCCCAGCGTGTGAGCGGGTCCGTCGCTGGTTTCAGGCCCTTCCTTTACGCTCTGTGTGCTGGCACTTGGTCACACAGGCCTGGATGGCTGTAGAGGCGGCTGCTAAGTACAGTCCTGATGTGAGGCAGGCTGCCCCTGGGCACAGCCCAGCTTCTCTAGCGCAGGAAGGGCGGAGAACGTCCGCTCCGGGGGCAGAACTGGGCTCGGGTCTGTGCCACCGCTAGTGCAGAGCGAACACCTCCAGATAAAAAGTTCTCCCGGTTCTCTCTCTTCGGCACACAGACTGAACTCTCTCTCTTGGACTGGTTCTCAGCGGTGCCTCTCACCGTGTGCCCTGAGCCCTGTCTGGGCGTGTGACGGCTCCGTTGTGGTTTGTATTTTAGCCTCCCTTGGGGAGCGTAGTTTCACTGGACTGCTGGTGGATAGAACAGGGAGAGAGGCATCTGGCTCTGGAGACGGGGCTGTTGTTCTAGAAAGCCGTGCTCCAACTGGCTCATGACTTTGTCTCCAGAAGGTGCACAGGCATGGCATTGCCGTGTGGCACAGCTGCATCTGACGGGCAGGTGCCGGCCAGGGTTTGCTGAGCCTCTGGTTCAGACACTGTCCTGTGGTTTTGCAGTCTCTCTCATAGTTTTTTATGTCTGCTTTCTGCCCTGGAGCGGAAGTTTCTCGAGGCAGGACCAGAGCCTGTTTGTTTTGTGTTATCTGAGCTTCTAGCATTGCGCTTCGCCTAGGTGGTAGCTCTTCCCGGTCTGTTGACTAGACTCTGACGCCTGCTATGGTTGAGGCGCCTTGGGCCCTGAGTTCCGAACTGTAGTGTTTTATGTTCCTTCGTTTAAGTCTCCAGTATCTGCACTAATCATTTCCAACCCGGGCAGGTGGTTTGTCCCCAGGGCTACACTTTCCTGTTAAGTGTCCCCTGTAACGTGTTCCTTGTCTTCGGTAGTCATGTGAAAGGTTTTGGGTGTTGAGGTCTTCCCTTTCCTCTGAGAGCTCCAATAATTCTTAATGTTGCAAATTGTTTGAAACGGCTGTTAGTCAAATCTGGTTGAGAAGGGGTGGATCTTGCAACTTAAGTGGAAAGCCCTGGGGGGATGGTTTAGGTATTGCTCCAAGATTTTAACTCAGCAGTGATGGGAACAGGATGGGAATTTGGGGTCACAGATGAACATGGACATCTTCATGTTCATGTATCTCAGAGATACATCTGAGATACCCCCACCCCAGTTCCCATGGCTGAGGAGGGTCTCTGCCCCTTGTACCTCTCTGAGGCAGATGCTACATGCAATTAAAAGCCATTCTAATGAGGTAGATGAACCTGCAGCCTATTATACAGAGTGAAGTAAGTCAGGAAGAGAAAGACAAATACTGTATATTAACGCATATATATGGAATTTAGAAAGATGGTACTGATGGTCCTACATGCAGGGCAGCAAAGGAGACACAGCCGTAAATAACAGACTTTTGGCTTCAGTGGGAGAAGGTGAGGGTGGGATGATAACAGCATTGAAACTTATACATTACCATATATAAAGTAGATGACCAGTGCAAGTTCGATGCATGAAGCAGGGCACCTAAAGCCGGTGCTCTGGAACAGTCTAGAGGGATGAGGTGGGGTTCCGAATGTGGCGGGGTGGGGTGGGGGGCACAGGTATACCTATGGTCAGTTCATGTCAATGACTGTCAAAAGCTAGCACAATGTTACAAAGTAATTATCCTCCAATTAAAATAAATTAAAACCAAAACCCCTCCCTCATGGCTGTCCTCGAGGACTGATGGGGAGTTTGCGTGTGGAAGTGATCTGAGCTGTGGAGCTCATCTGTGTTGCCGGTGCCCTGAGGGATGGAACGGAGACTCAGGTGAGGGCAGGTATCGTGGGTTCTCGCCCAGTTACCCCAGAAGAGTGACGCGGCTCGCCCTCAGGTCCCACTCCTTACACTGCTCTTGTTTCCAGCAGAGGTGGCCTCAGCAACATGCTGTTCCAGTGCTCCTTGCCCGACACCCTGGCCACCGTCGGAGATGAGCCTCGGAAGGTGCTCCTGCGGCTGTACGGGGCGATCCTGAAGATGGTGAGTCCCTTGGCTGCTCGGGGCGGGGAGCCTGTCCGCAGTTCTCATCCTCTTGGCCTGCTTACCTGGGAGGAGATTTAAGACGTGTTAGTGGTGGTATGGGAACTATTTAAAGACACTGCTTTTATTGTAATCGGGCTGCACCCCTGGGTTTTTTTCTTTATTATTCCAAGTGAGTTCTGTCTTACTGTTTGTCAGCAGACTAGTACAAGTACCACTGCTATGTCCAGAAAAAGCACATGTTGGTCAAATCTGTAATAGGGCTTTGATGATGCCTAGATTTTCCACACACTGAAATTTTCAGCTCAGACAGGTTGTAAGGTTCCAGCGTGGGGAAGGTATGGTTTGTTTAGCATCTTCAGAAAGGGGCTACAGGATAACCCTTGTGCAAAGGAACAAGCTCAGTGAAGCTGAATTTAGTAAGTACCCCCTTTTGAGATTTCTTTTAAAACTTTGAGTTTGTTAGATTCTTAATCTTTCTGAATTTTTATATGACTTAAATAATTGAATCTAACTTTCAGTTAAAGCGCCTTATTTGTTGAATTGACTTAACCAATTATATCCCAAATGTCTGGATTTAAAAAAAAACCTGTACATGAATTTATCACTTTACTGAACACACATATAAATATGTGTATATTGCAACGGCAGAATTTTTATACCCATTTAAATCTCCCTTGGAAGGGCCCATTTTGATCCTCGTGAAAGGAAAGTTCATTTTCTCACTTAGTTTTTTTTCCTAAGACTAGTCTCTCTCAGCTCAGTCTAAAAAGCAGGTCATGTCCATTATCTGTGATAATCGATTATATGTTTAGAAATAATAAAGTTGGCATTCTGAGTGTTAACTCACTTAAAAAATTGTCATGATGTGACCAAACCTTCCCATTGGGTAGCTTCCCCTTAGAGGGTGAGAGTCTGAGGTTGGAAACAAGCCCGAACGTCTGAGGAAACCTGAGCTGCCATGGAGTTGGGTTCTCACACCTGGCCCTGCCCGCTGACCCTGCGGTTCAGTTTTTTTATTTAATCAAGTTGCAGTCTCAGAGAAGTTCCTGAAATACTCAATTTACGTCCTTTTGGGTCTTTTAATGAAATCAGCTTTCAGCCATTTTCCCCCCTAAGGACTCTGTGGAATGGTGAAGTCCCATTTTGGCTCATTTGTTTTGTATGCTTTCATTTAAGCAACACTTTTAAAATACCTTAATAGCCACCTCCTGGAATCGCAGGCAGTAAGACTAGTATTTACCTCTGATTCCTGAGGCTGCTGTTTTAACTTAAATAGGAGCGTGTTCAGCATGCCCTGTGTGCTCCCCCTGGGCGTGATGGGGTCCCGGGACCCTGTTCAGAGGGGATGAGATGCTGATCCATGCAGTCCAGGACGCCGGTCACCAGCCACCTGTGGCCATTAGGCACGCTTGAAATGTGGCAAGGGCAGCCACGGAATGGAGTTTTACATTTTATTTAATTTTAATTCGTTTAAACAGACACAGTCCCGTGTAGCTGGTGGCTGTTGTGTTGGTCAGCACAGCTCTAGAGCGTGCCGTGTTAAGGAATGGCAACTTAGAGAAAGCCAGCTGCAACATAGCCCATGCACCCCGAAATTTTCTTTTCCTCAAATAAAGATTCACCATCTGTAGTTAATATTCTGTCTTGTTTGAAATTTTAGCAGTCTAGAATTATTACTTTACAGTACTTAAGTGCAATAGACATGTCTGGAAATAGAATTTAACAGAATTCTCTGTCCCTGTTTATTTTTAAAGGGAAAGAAAGATTATTGGGTAACTCAATAGAAAAATAGAGAATAATGGATGCCACTTAAAATGAATTTAACTTTTTACTGAGCTAATGGATCAGAGCATGTTCTACACACAGTTCTAACGGGGGAGGTGGGGGCAGCACTCTGC
Organism: Redunca redunca; assembly: GCA_006410935.1. Lineage (NCBI taxonomy): Eukaryota > Metazoa > Chordata > Mammalia > Artiodactyla > Bovidae > Redunca > Redunca redunca. Next base: position 34,243 of record SJYQ01000097.1, on the reverse strand, counting down.
ATTTAGCTTCTCAATTCTATTTTTACTAGGCTGTCAGTTTCCATTCCTAAAACTGCATCTGCTGAGGAAGCGCAGAAGCCATGCTTGGAAGCACATGGGTAGAGAGGGAAACAGGTTGCTCACGAGGTGGGCACTGAGCAAACGTCGGGCGGCCTCACCGTTGACTCAGTAGACAACAGACTTGCTTTTGTTAGAAAAAAAAGCTGTTCCTTTGCTTTCTAGATGGGACTCAATGTTTTCACATAATTACTCAAGTTCAAGTACACTTTTGATTGAGGCCCTAGTTCAAGTACACTTTTTTTGTTGAAGTATGAACTTAGTAAAAACTGTGAAACCTGCAGCCTCAGATATTTTTGGTTCCCACGTTCTTCTGGGTTTGGCAGGGACCCTTGCTGCCCGTTAAGAGTTTCAGACGTTAATGGCCCTTGTCAACTGCTGGCCATGGAACGCTTGGGCAGCATGAGGAGGGGGAGAAATTTAGGATCTCTGAGCAGGGACTTCTGTTTAAGAGGGAGGAGGAGTGGGGAGTCAGGGGTGGAGACTCAGCGGCCAGTAAGACTCGATCCAAGTGCGGCGCCCTGTGCTTTAAAAGCTGGGCTTTCACGGCATGCAGCCAGGATTTTACCACAAATGTGAGTTCTTCCTCTTCTCATATTTTCAAGTCAGATTTTAAAACGTCTGTTACTTGTTTTGTTGCTGGGTCATATTGCTGAGCAGCTCTTTACAATGAATCTGGCCTCTAGTGGGAGGAGGGGTATTCATAGTCCACAGGTTATATTCCCATCATAACCAAAAAAAATGGCCAAAATTGATAGTAACTTGTCAGGATTTGCATTCATGGAGAGATGTGGCTGATCAAATATGGAACCCAAATAATAAGTTACATTACTTTCATGAATACATGGATTAAAGATAAAAATATACCACACATACGTCATGCTTGCCTTATTTTTCGCTCTGCCTTAGAGGAAAGCACACACGCGTCCCTATACATGTGTGTGCATTTATGGTATTTCCCGCATTGGCCATATAAATGCAGTCCTCGCATCCTTCAAGGTAGGTTAGAATAAGCTCCTTCCTTGAAACACGACAAATCATGACAGCATGTGGTGATCAGCTTATGTAATATTTTCTCAATGTTTAGCTGTTTGGCTTAATAACATGAGAGCCTGGTTGAGTTTCACACATCCCTTCTTTCCTTTTCTCCTTGTTTTCAGCTCTGGGACTTTTTACCTCTGTGAGAACGAATATTCAATAGTACTTTTAAAATTTGCATTTACAATCATTCACAAGTAACTTGGTTTAAAATAAGAAGATGCTTCTTGGCTTTCTCATTCTTTATCTTGGTATTGCGAGATGTCTGACCTTGTTTCCATAGCAGCCCTGAGATGCTCTGTGGTGCAGCTCACCATGGGCTAAACAAGAGACGGCCAAGGTGAAGCCTCCCGGCGGGTTTAAAGCCGGCAGTTCTGTCCCCACCCAGCTGTCTCTGCCAGCCCCCATTTCTCCACGAGATGAATCAGAAGCAGACTTCCCAGCTGAACCCTGGAGGTTCTATTCAGGATTCGTGTTAATTTTAGGGGCACATGAAAAGTCCTGCATTGGACAAGAGGAAAATGGGCCCTTTTGAGAATGAAACAAGATCAGACACACACAGCTTGAAAAACTGCCACACCACACAATATTGTTTGTAGGAGATTATTAAACATAAAAATATTGGTCTGATCTTCAAACAGTGTACGTCAGTAGAATTTAGTGCCTATTTCCCATGGGCCAGCTCTAACTTTAATGAAAAGGAGGTTATTATCCTTCTTAGCTGGATAGATGATGGAAACTGAAATTAACCATGAAATCGACTGTAACTAAAGCAGGCAGGACAGCTGAGTAGAAGCCTTGAGAAGCCCGGGTTGAGTCTTTGCCATTGTGGGAAGAGGTATAATTGCTAGAAGAGAGCTTGAACTGATGACGTCAGCTGCCAATGTAACGTGATTTTTTTCCTTTCTGGTTTCTGGGAAGGAACATGCGCTCTGCACCGTCCAGCAGCAGCCTTTTCCCAGAAGCGAGTTTGGCTGATTACAAATAACCAGTTTGCTTATTTATCATGAATTGTGGAAGACACAAATGTCAGTACGTATTGTTCCTTCAGTGTGACCTGTGCCAGTGGGCAGAAGTCTCAGGAGGCTCTGTCCCCGCCTCTCTCAGAACAGTGACTGTGTGGAGCCGGTCCCTTCTCTGCATGAATGGAGAGATTCCGCCTGGCCTTTCCCAACGGCCTCACAGGCCTGAACGTTTGTAACACACCCTAGATCTCTCGAGTGTTGTCTGGGGAACTTTTGTTTTTGTTCTCTGAGTAATAGAAAGCTAATATTAGTGCTTGTTGGAGTACTAACCGTAATAAAATGAAAGGCATCAAGGCACAACGCAGATATGTCTCGGGGACTCAAAGAGCACCGTCTGGGGCACAGTCTTTCTTGAATCCAGAAAACCAAAAGTCACCGTCCCTGTCTTCTCTTAACCCCAGCTTAATTGAAAATTCAGGCATGATGAAGTCCGGAGCAGCCCATAGGTAGTCAGCAGTAAACTGCTGGTCCCCCGAGAAGCCGCCTGCTAACAGCACTTGGCTCTGGAGCCGAGATGGGGTGGCCACCCTGCTTCACGCAGAGCCCAGCTTGGTCCCCAGTGGCTGGGCACACGTTCCTGCCAGATGAACAAGGTGCACTGAATTTTTTTTCTCATTGTATTAGGTCATTGTGACCTAATTTACTCTACTTTTAAAAACTCCCCATCTATGTTGAGCATGATATAATTATATCTATTGTAAAGCAGTCAAAACCTTCCTCCCGGAAGTGAAGCATCTTTCTAGTATTGCGTGTTCCCATTTGGTCTCACCCAGCATTTCTCCCATGAATCCTCTCCGAAGGCAGTTGCCAAAGTACCGCCTACCGTGGTACCACCTTCCATACCTGCTTTGGTGCCTTCTTTTGGTAACAAAATAAACCACAGGCTACTGTGTCTAATTTTGACATATGCAAAGTGTCTTTTGTCTGCTGGTCTTAAATGTTTGGGGTTTCTAGCATGAAGCCAGGGCAGACGCCTGGCCCCCGGAACGCTGGTGTGGCTGCAGCCCGCCCTCTCGGGAGGGGAGCATCTTTGTGCTGGGCGGCGTGAAGGGCGCGGGGTGATGTACGACTTCAGCTGTATGTGCATGTGTTCTCTGCTGCAGGCTTGTCCATGCGATCGTGCCTGGAGCACTCTGGTTTCCAGGTGACAGACACGATTCACGGTATAGTATGAGTCCTCTGAAGTTGGAGCATTCTCTACAGCTTTAATTTCTTTCTTTTAGTTCTTGGTTTCAAGAAATGTTTTTTAAAAAAACAAAGTTGTAATGCTTTTGTTAAGTAGCACCAGCTACAGTTTGTGCTTGCTTAAAAAGCGACAGTAATTAAGATTTCAGAATGTTATGTATTGAATATATCACTTTGGGGTGGTTTTTTTTTTTTTTTTCCAGTCCCAGGCAAATCAGATCCCTTTCTTCTGTTTCCTCAGTAGAAAATGACAAACATTTAGTAATTATAGATGTTTATGGGCCTCAGCTTGAAAATTCATGTCCAGTATTCAGCTGCTGCTTCTCTCATGCCATTTCCGGCCTTCAGGAAATGCCACGTACATACTGATACTGTGGCTGGAGGTGGAAACTCCTTCTCTGCCTTTATCACGTAGGGGCCTTCTCCCCACCCCGGGCCGTTATGAAGCTCAGCAGCACTGCTCTGCCACAGGAGCACAAACAGGATCTGTCCCTGGAAACCTGCTGCCTGCGAGTCCGCCTTGGGGTGCTCTCACCGGAGGAACCCGAAGCCGTCGGAGTCCCGGGGCGGCAGGCCACCTGGGATCAGAGCTCAGGTTTGAGAAAGTTGCCTTCGGAAAGCCACCTTCTTTACCTGGCCTTGCACTCGCCTGTCTCCCTCCTGGTTTAGGTCTGCCTGGAGCCTTTTAGAAGTTCCAGTCTCCTCTCGATATTTGTCACGTCATCTGGTTTTACAGAGTTCAGCGGGATCAGACTGTCTTAGACTGGTCCTTGAGTAGATGGAACACACTCTAGAGACTCCAGGGAAATGTTAGAAATCATTTTCCGTTTCAGTTCTCGCTATCCGTGGTCACTGAATAATCACACGAGCTATACTTTAGATCATTGCATTGTCACCTCACATTTTAATGTGTTCTGTAATATATTTTCAGGAAATGGTGGAAGAAGCCGTAAGAGCAATAAATACAGAATGTTTTCATAGAAATCAGGAAGCAGGAAGGTTAGGTTCCATGATATTGAGGAGAAAACATACTGCAAAAGGTTACTGAAGAGCCACATTCCTGCTGTGCATTCCTGCCACCTTGGTTAACAGGGACGGCAACAGGTGTAGCCCCCACATTGAGAACCTCTTCTCTCGTCTTAGTCATCTTCAGAACCACAGGCAGTACAGTCAGGAAGCCCCTGACCCTCCAGGACCTGGCAAGCCTCGTAGTGACTGAATACTCAGGGTGGTGCAGCCATCCTGTGACTTGGGGTTAATCCTGGGGGCCCAGAGTCCCTCGGGGCTCAGTTCAGCAGGAGACCCTCTGCTGGAGAGGGAGAGGGTTTTCCTAGACCAAACCTTAGATGCCCTAGAAGCTGAGTCTAGCTAACATTTGGCTTATTCTTTCTTAATTACTCATTGATGGATCCAAAGCTCTTTTATTAAAAGGCTGCAGCCAACTTAATCTTTTGTTTTATAAGCGCCTTTAAAAGAGCAGCTGAATGATGCTTGCCCTTATTGTGCGTGGATTCCCATTTGTATCTTTTTATCTCTGTAGCCACCATCATATTTAACATGGCACACCTTCCTCCTGACATTATCTGTAACTGATGATTTGATTTTAAACAGCATTTCCAACTTAGTGTACTAGTGAGGACGTGTCACTCTTCTTTCTCAGTTGGTTCATCACTTTTCCCCAACCTACCCACAAGCAGCTAATGCAATAGTGGGTCTTTAAATGCACTGTGAAGATAAATGTTTCAGGTTTTACACATGATATTGAAGTAGCTGTATGCCACTCTCGTTTATTTACACACACAGCCACACACCCACAGACCAGGGAAAATCCAGATGCTGCTTTTGTTTCATTCAGCAAATGTGGCTTTATTAAAGCAGTTTAGTCATTAAACTAGTCCCCTCACCATTAGCAGAATCTTTTATTAACAACTGCCCGAGCAATGAGAGTTTATTTGGCTTAAACAAATGTAAAGAAATAACCCTGTTATATTGTGGAATATTAGGTAACTTATTTTCTCCATAGTCTTTAAAGTAAGAAATCCTTTAAATGTGATTTTGTCAGAAATGTAACATTTGAAACCTTGTACCAAATAGATTTACTGTAGAAATAGCACACCTTTAAGTCCTTTCTAAGTGTAGGCGTATGTAAAGTGAAAAGTCAGAGTCCTATTTGGTCTCATCTTATTACCTAGCCAATAGTGTACAGGCTTTTAGGAATTTAGTTTTTAAATTTAGAGGTGCTTGGCCAACCAAAAATCTGTTTTAGCTTTTAAATTCTTCCATGACTTTAAAACAAAATATAAACCACACCCCCTTTTTTATTACTATGACTTTAGCCTGTTTCCTACAGCAGAGCTGTTGAATACTTATTTTATAATGAATACTTACAGATTCTCTTGAAAACCAAGCCCAAACTAGGAAGAAAAGAACAAGAAAGATGGCAGGAAACCAGTGACAGTGTATTTTTATTATTATTGGATCTCTTCTCTCTTTGTAGCATGCAATCACTTATTTAAGTATACGATTCAGGAGTTTTTAGTTTATTCCTAGCATTGGGTGTCTTCTTTAGCATATCTGGTGCATTCTGACTTCTTAGGTCTCGAAGTTTCAGTGTTTATTTTAAAAAACATTTTATTACGGTGAATTTCAGATGCATATAGAAGTAGACCAGAAGAGCATAGCGAACCCCAGGTGCCCAATATTCATCTGTCTCTGCCCAGCTTTCTTTCGTCTTTACCCTCACTTCTTCTCTAGGGTTCTTCCAGATTTCATAGTATTTCTTCCATGCAGGTTTCATGTACTCATGTAAGCTGATTTTAAAAATACATGACCACAATAGTGCTGAAAATGAAAAATTTAAAACAATTATTTAATATTAAATAATGTTAGTGTCCAAATTTCTAATAAATGCTAAAACTTACCTTTATTTTATAACTTATTGAAAGCTAGTTTTTATTAATGTACAAGCTAGTTGGTGAAGAACTCAGTCATGTTAAATATTTCTATATTATATTTTAATATCTGCTTTGAATAAGCCTGTGCCTCTGATAAAATCCCAGAGATCCCAAGATAAGTCTTACCTCCTCTCTCCCTGGACAGAAAGGCCTCTTTTTTGGCGGCTTTCTCTGCGGGCGGCCACTTGCCTCACCTTTCTGTGAATATTCAGCCTGCTTGGTTTTTGATTTCCTGCCCTTCTTACCTGCAGGATCGAGGGGCCCTGAACATTCTGTACTGAGGAAACAGAACAGAGGGCTGGGTGTGGCGCAGGTCCATCTGGCCTTCCTGATGGTGCTCTGACGGGAGGAGCAACGATGCACTGGGGGCAGAATGGAGTGGGCAGGGCGGGAAGTTATTCGTAGAACTTATTTCTTCCTAATGATGCTACTTTGTTTAAAAGAAATGGCCTTGGGAACTAAGGCAATTGGTAAATCAGGCGAGGTGACTTGCTGTTATTGAGAGCACCATTAGGCAAGGGAGAGGGACTTGTGTTGGCTCAATAACCCCTTAACTGTATCTCCCTAAGAAGATACAGTTCAAGTAATAACAGCATAGAAATAACCACAGTTGTCTAGAAGTGTGTACAGGTCAAATCCCGTTACTGCAGACTTCAGCGGGGTCTCCAAATTCCTTATTTGTCTCTTCCTATGAAGTATCAATATGCAGAATATCAGATCATATAACTTGTTCTGTTCTTAGTGTCCTTTGGGGGATGAAAGCACAAGAATTTAATCTTTGGGGGGCATTGCAGCCCATCGGGCATCCTACCTAATGCTGTAGCCCGTCTCCCCTCTTCTGGAGTCACAGACCTGAGTCTGGACTCACCGGGCTCCTTCGCCCTTGGTCGTTCCTTGAGCTTCATGGCGCAGGAGTGTTTATTTAGTCCTGCCATCCACAAAGTATCGTGAGCACCAGGATTTGTTGGGAAAGACCAACAATAAAGAAAAGGTGGAGTCCCTGTCCGTTAGGAATCTGTGGGCTGCTGGGGAGAGGGGACAGCTGGAGTGTAGGGCTAAGGCCATGGGGCGGTCAGAAGGGCGTTTTGCAGTTAGGGAGGGAGTGACCATACATAATACTCCTCCCTAGGGTTTGTCCCGCCCCGCGTCAAGCCATCAGAAAGGGTCAGAAACTGTCTCTGTAGCGTTTTCATTTTGTAGTTTTCATTGTAACGGGATTTAACCTGTAACATCTTTCCATCAGAGGAATGCAGATTACACAAAAGAAAATAGCATATATCCCCCATTTGTACTTTTGGTACTTTGTACAAAATGTACTTCACTGTGTGCTAAAGAATATTACCAAGTGTGTATAAGTGCGAGTCTTTTGCAGATAGCTTCATATGAACATTATTTTGTTTACTTTTTATATTGAGTAAACTGGAACATGTACTATTTATACAGAACATACATTAAAATGTCTGTGGGTTATTATTTCCGTGTTGATGGATGGGAGTGGTTGCTCTGTATGGCTAGGTGTTTTGAATGGTGCTAGAGTAGCTGGTGGTGCTTAACATGGCATTTTTTTTTTCCTGTCCGCACTTTCTACCCTTGGTACAGGTATTTTTGATAAAGCTGTGGAATGGAAAGGTATGTTTTTCATGGGATGTTCAAGAATCTTTTACCTTAAATTTCTGTAAGAGCTTCCTTTATGGGCCTCCGTGTCTGACTTAAGCAGACTTAGTTTAATAAGTTAAACAAATAATGTTTTTCTAGGGGCAATATTTGAGTATAAAATTTGACAGGACACGTAAGTTTCTCACTTGCTTTCCCCTGTCTCCCTATTAAACACCGTGTGAGGGTTTTTAAAGCACTTCGGGTGGGGGTTGCTTTTAAGAGCTCAGATCTGCCGTGAGGGGCCGATGTGGGCAGACAGTGGCTTGTGGAAGGTCAGAGTCCGAGTGTGTCGCTGATAGACTCCTGGTTACCGCCAACTTGCAATTTCATTGAGGAAAGTGGTGTAGAAGTCTCTTTCAATACGTTAACAGATAAAGTAAGTTTAGGGCCTGTATTAAATTGGCTCGGGCATCTCTCAGGTAGAGGGACTCCACGCTGAGCTAGTGGCTGCCCGACCAGCAGGCCTCCTGTCCGCCCGGGGCACCCTCGTCCACCCGGTGCTGACCTTGGCGGCTCCGGGCCTTGTGCCCCTGGCCTTGTGGAGCAGTGTCTTCCTGGGCTGGCACTGCCTCGAAAGACCCACCTGGCTAAACTGGTGAGCCGGCCCAGCGCCCACGGGAAAGCTCCCTCCGATGACTTTCCTCCAACGATGAAATTGTAAAAAGGTACCAGGGGGGTGGTGAGGTGGCGGCTGTGTGTACCCACAGCACCTCCCTTTTCTCGTAAAGCACCGAGGTGCTTCCTCAGGTGTTGGTCCGAGTGTGGGACTCTGGTGGTGCATTTAGACTGTGCGAGAAACCCTCGTTTAAAGATCTGTGATGTCTTGTACACCCTGACTGTTCTGATGGTTGCTGAGTGAGTGCCTGCTCAGTGTTCCCCATTTCACCGGAAGTGTTTGCTTTTTCTCGTTCGTAGCAGTCCTGTAATAAGGAGGGATCCGAACAAGCTCAGAAAGACAGTGAATTTCAAGTAAGTAATTCAGCCCGCCCTGCATCTGGTGTGAGGTGTGAGCTGGTGGTGGACAGGGCAGTGCTGGGTGGACAAGGGTCCCTGTGCTGTCAGGAAGCGGGCACAGGGTCTCTGGGCCTCGACCCCTGCTCTGACTGTGCCCCTTCCTGTTCCTGAGTCCTGGTTGTGTCCCAGAGGAGGGGCTCTGGGTACGGGGAACCACCTCAGGAAGAGGCGGCGAACAGCCCATGTTCCCAGCTCCTGCCGAGGGTGTATGGAGGGCTGTAGGGAGCTGAACAGCACTTGGGCTACGAGGAGACGGCGGCTTGGGTGGCCGGCATGCGTGATGTTCCGACGTGGTGGCAGCCTGGCGTCCATGCTGCCCTGGCTCTGCCGTTGCCCAGGGGTCTCAGGGGCCGCCGTCCCCAGGCAGGCGGGAGTGCTTTTCCCTCTGCACCGCAGGTGGACCCTTTACCGTCTGAGCCACCAGGGAAGCCCTCTGGGTGTGGTGCCCGGGTCCAGAGGCTGCTCCTGGACTGCGAGGTCTCACTCAGCAGTGCATGTGCTCAGAGGAGCTTCAGGTCAAGAGCGCCTGGCCCTGAGACTCTGAGGCGGGGCGTCCGCAGGGAGTGGCTGCTGTGGAGCCCCCTCTCCCAGTGTGCGGAGGTGTGTGTGCACCCACACACACTGCAGATGAAAGAAATAGCTGCGTGCAGTGAATAAACTGGTTTTGTTCATTGTACGCTTACTTCTGGCATGCAGGATCTTTAGTTACGGCATGTGGAATCTAGTTCCCTAACCAGAGATCAAACTTGGGCCCTCTGCATTGGGAGTGTAGTCTTTGCCACTGGACCACCAGGGAAATCCCTCTCTTATTGTTTCTTATTGTAAAAAAAAAAAAGTGGCTTAAAACTCAATATTCAAAAAACAAAGATCATGGCGTCCAATCCCATTACTTTATGGCAAATTAGATGGGGGGAAATGTGGCAAGTGTCACATTTCATTTTCTTGGGCTCCAAAATCACTGTGGACACTGACTGCAGCCATGAAATTAAAAGGCGCTTGTTCTTTGGAAGAAAAGCTATGACCAACCTAGACAGTGTATTAAAATGCAGAGACATCACTTTGCCAATAAAGGTCCGTCTAGTCAAGCTATGGTTTTTCCAGTAGTTGTATATGAATGTGAGAGTTGGACCATGAAGAAGGCTGAGCACCAAAGTATTGGTGCTCTTGAACTGTGGTGTTGGAGAAGACTCTTGAGAGTCCCTTGGACAGGAAGGAGATCAAACCAGTCAGTCCTAAAGGAAATCAGTCCTGAATAGTCATTGGAAGGACNCCGCTGTGTCCCACCCACAAGTCCGTTGGTTGTGTTCCTTTGGACCGGACCTTGGATCTGTAAGTGTCTCTCTACCCGGCCTGTGAACCCGCCTAGTCCAGACTGCCCCAGCTCCCCTCAGGGCTCCCACTTAGACTCTTGCTGCCCACAGACCGTTCCCTTCGTCATCACCAGCGCCATCTTTTTGAACTGCTGATCTGATCATGTCGGCCTCTTGCTGACGTCCTTTGGTGATTGCTTTTTCTCCTGATCCAAGTTAGGTGAGCTCTATCCTGCCAGGTCCTGGCGGCCTGACCCCACGGAGCCTCCCGGCCAGATTTCTGCTCGGGGCCAGTCGGTGCTGTTTGTTTATGATCCCCTCGGGTCAGAAGGTAGGCAGCCGGTGGTCAGAACAGGGAAGGTGGTTGGTCTTTGGGCTTCTTTGAATGGCTGGTCTTTGTCTCCTCTCCTCCAAGCCAGCAGGAGGCCTGACTCCATTTCTGCTTAGGGGGCCTGCGAGTTGCTGGTGGGCTCACCTCCCCGGCCTGCAGTGGCCGTGTTGCCCACCTTCTTTCCTCTTCAGACTCCCCCTCACCCGGGAAGTACTGTTGTATCTTCTCAGGAAGGTCATATTGTTGTTACAATCTGGGTATTATTGCTGGATTTAATGTTTTTAGAGATAAAGCCACACGGATAAAGTGGAAAGGCAGTCTCACACTTCCTTCCACCCCCTGGGGCCCCTGCGGCCTCTGCTGCTCGCTCTGCGCCAGCTGCATTCTGAGCCCTGTCCCCGTGGCGTCCTGAGAGCCTCTGCTGCTCGCTCTGCGCCGCTGCGTTCTGAGCCCTGTCCTCGTGGCGTCCTGAGAGCCTCTTCTGCTCGCTCTGTGCCGCTGCATTCTGAGCCCTGTCCCCGTGGCGTCCTGAGAGCCTCTGCTGCTCGCTCTGCGCCAGCTGCATTCTGAGCCCTGTCCCCGTGGCGTCCTGCGGCCTCTGCTGCTCGCTCTGTGCCGCTGCGTCCTGAGCCCTGTCCCCGTGGCGTCCTGAGAGCCTCTGCTGCTCGCTCTGCGCCGCTGCGTTCTGAGCCCTGTCCCCGTGGCGTCCTGAGAGCCTCTTCTGCTCGCTCTGCGCCGCTGCGTTCTGAGCCCTGTCCCCGTGGCGTCCTGCGGCCTCTTCTGCTCGCTCTGCGCCGCTGCATTCTGAGCCCTGTCCCCGTGGCGTCCTGAGAGCCTCTGCTGCTCGCTCTGCGCCGCTGCATTCTGAGCCCTGTCCCCGTGGCGTCCCGAGAGCCTCTGCTGCTCGCTCTGCGCCAGCTGCATTCTGAGCCCTGTCCCCGTGGCGTCCTGCGGCCTCTGCTGCTCGCTCTGCGCCGCTGCGTCCTGAGCCCTGTCCCCGTGGCGTCCTGAGAGCCTCTTCTGCTCGCTCTGCGCTGCTGCGTCCTGAGCCCTGTCCCCATGGCGTCCTGAGAGCCTCTGCTGCTCGCTCTGCGCCAGCTGCGTTCTGAGCCCTGTCCCCGTGGCGTCCTGCGGCCTCTGCTGCTCGCTCTGCGCCGCTGCATTCTGAGCCCTGTCCCCGTGGCGTCCTGAGAGCCTCTCTTGGTACTGCTGCTAGTGACTCGTGTAGCCAGATCCAGTGGCCACTTTGCTCTGCCCCCTGTTCACCGTCAAACACCGCTGCCCTGTCCTGACAGCAGGCATCTCCCCTCCCCCCACTGCCCATCTCAATCAGCTGTTCCCGGGGTGGGCTGTAAACCTCTGCTAGGGCGTCAGATGTCAGCCTTCCGTTGCTTCCTTAAGTGAACCAGAGTAGAAAATATTAGAAAGCATTGCACAGCTGTGAGCGTGTATGGTTTGTTTCGAACATGTGCGTATGTGTGTGTGCGCATGCTGGGTTGCCATGTACAGTGTGACAGCGTTGCTGTGAGCGCGGGGCGTCCTCAGGCTCTGTGCTGCCTCCTCCTCTTGGGCCAGTTCATTTAACGCTGTCCAGATGCTGAGGGCTGTCTGGCCCAGGCCCCTGGGCAGCCTGGGGGCCCCTCCAGGCTGGTTCCATCCTCCGGGCTGGTTCCATCCTCCGGGCTGGTTCCGTCTTCTTCCTCCTGGGTTCCTCTGCTCCGCGCGTCGGCCCCTCCCAGGGTCCGCGTCTCTACTTGGTGGCCACTGCCCTCACACCCCGTCAGGATGCCCTCTGCTCCTTCCCTGCGTGTGGCCCAGTCTGCCGACGGCCCTGCTCAATTCTGGCTGCTTCTGTCCCTGGAAGGCGGGCGCCATCCAGGCAGTGGCCATGTGCGTCTCGTTCTTGCTTCCCTGGGGCTGGAGTATGTAAATATATATTTCTGAATCCAGCATGAATCGTTTCCAGTGGAAGTATTGCCTTCTCTGCTGAGAAAGCAGGACCGGCTATGGGTGGACAGTCAGAGTCCCGCCCAGGTGATGGGCAGTGGGCCGGGTCACGGCCCCCGCACCTGTGTTTCACTGGGCGCGCTTTCCTTGAAGGTTTGGAGACCCGAGGTTACCTGCTGTCCTTTATGACCTACCCACTTTCGTTCCGGGACTTGGGGTGTTCTTTCATTTTTTCCCGCTCCAAATTCTTCCCTCCGCTTCTCCCTGCTGTGAATAAATATTGACCTATGACATCACAGAAAAACAGAGGTGTTTCTTGTTCACAGTGTGCAGAGCAATGCCAAGGAGAACTGGGACACTCCAGAGTTTCTTTGCTCTTCTCTCTGCTGTCCTGGTGCTGGTTGACTGTGCTCAGGAGGGTCCTGACGGTGTGGGTTTAGCCTGGGGCAGGGGCACCGGTGACAAGGCTGAAGGCAGCTCCCACTCTGCACTGCCCGGGTGCCACGAGCAAAGCGCCGAACTTCCTGAAGTCGCAGCGCAGGTTAAATCCGGGTCCAGAACTTCCAGACAAAAAGGGCCATTTCCAATTGGGTGTGCGTGTCCCCAGTGCCCTCCAGCTTAGTCACTGTACACACAAAAAGTTGAAAAACCAAACTTTAATTCTGACAGAATTCTGGCTACCTAGGACAGAGGATACCCGGATCCTGCTCTTGGAAACGGTTGGGAGTGGTTTGGATCTTTGAGGTGGGAGGTTGTACAGAGGGCAGGGGGCTGCCAGGAGCCACTGCCTGTGGACGGCCTGCTCCGGGCCTGAGCCCAGCACCCCCTTTCCACGATGTGAGCCTCCATTCACTTGCGGGGTGTCTCTGAGGCTGGACTTGAGGTAAAGAGGCCCACGCTGACCGTACTTCCTGCCGAGGTTTGCTGTGGGGTCAGATGGGAGAGAGAACATTCTGCCAGTTCAGTAGAGCTGTTAGGAATTTGTTGTCATTCTCCAAGGGTGTAAGGAGTAGAACTGTAGAAATCCTGCCTACCAGTAGACGTCCTGCAGAAGTCCTGCCTGGTAGAAATCCTCCTCAAATCCATGGACCTGACAGGTGGATGCTGTCTGGATGGTGTTGTCTTCACTTGCTTGGACTGGCAGGAAAAACTACCCAGGGTGGTTGTTCATGGTTCCGGAGGTCGGCAGGCCAGGGTCAGGGCACCAGCACACAGCTGGGCTCTGGTGGCGGTCCTTTCCTGACTTGTGGATGCCATCTTCTGCCTGTGTCCTCACATGGCAGGGGGAGAGAAATAGGCTGGGAGAGGGTGCAAGCTCTCTGGAGTCCCCTCTTAACAAGGATGCTGACCCGTTAGGGCTCCGCCCTCGTGGCCTCATCCAGACTCAGCACCTCCCAAAGGCATCTCCAAATGGCATCTCTCTAGGGGTGAGGGCATGGGCCTAGGAATTAGAGGAGGACACAGTTTGGCTCACTGTAGTCGTATGTACAGAGCTGCGAGTGAGACGGGCCTCTCAGGGCGGTGCTGGCCAGGCCGCAGTCATGGGGGTCACACGGGGTGGTGGGTAGATTACCCAGTCCCCCACAGGAAGAGTGACCGAGTCACCTTTTACCTGAATGTGTGTCCCATATCCTTTGAAAGCAGTTTTTCCTTTTTGTTTTCTTCTCGCCAGCTTCAGAATCATGTCCCTGCCTGGTGAGTTTGTCCTGTGAAGTCTCTCCATCTGTTTTGGTAAAACGAGTATATTTTAAAGAACTGTGTTTTATGTGAACAGTGTTTCTCTGAGACCCTGTCCCCACAGCCCTTTTCTGAACAAGGTGTCACCCGAGAGTGTTTCCAGACCACACCTGCCGCCCCTCCTGACCCACCGACCTAGAGGCCCCACCTGCAGAAGCTCCTCCAGAGAACCGGGTATAGGGCTCCTCCCCCCGTGCACCACCACAGATGGAAACTCTTAAGCTGTGCTCCGCTGTTGAAGGGAAGAGGACTAGGGAATGGCTTTGAATTGAGAACGAAAGATGGGCTTTGAAGGCAGAATGCCTCTAGATGCCACTTAGTTATCAGGGCTAATGGCGGAACGTAGCAGCGTCTGTGACTTGGTGTGTTCTCTCATTTTCAGACAAACATTAAATGACAGGATTGGGGGTGAAAGCAGGAATCAGAACGCTTGATTGCTTTACGCTCGGGTGTAATCCAGACTTGGCTTCCTGGGCAGAGGGCCCTTTGCCCATTTACTCTCACTGGGTGCTCTCAACCGAAAAGCAAATCGACCTTCACCAGGACGGGTGGAACTGTGTGGCCTTTGATGAGATGCCGAGGGCGAGACTAAATTGAAGTGGTAAACTATTGGTACTGTTCTATTTTTGGAACCAGTGACCTAAATTCAGCTAGAATTCCGACTCTCATCAGTAGAGTGTGATGCTTACCAGCATCCTTGTGTCAGTCGTTCACACGCGGCCAGCTCTTCACGACCCCATGGACTAGAGCCCGCCAGGCTGCTTCATCCATGGACCTCTCCAGGCAAGGATCCTGGAGTGGGTTACCATTTCTTACTCCAGAGGATCTTTCCAACCCAGGGATTGAACCTGGCGTCTCTTGTGTCTCCTACGCTGGCAAGGGGGGTTCTTCACCACTGAGCCACCTGGGAAGCCCTTGCCAGCACGGAGCCTATGGTTTACCAGCCTGTTTCTTCATGTTTAAAGTGGGAGTGATGAGGATCATAGCAAGTATAGTATTAATAACAATACCAACAATAGCAGCCACAGCGCCCAATCACAGAGTTGCTGTGGGAGTGGGGGGATGGCTCGCGTGGAAGGACTGGTGACCCCTGGCACGTGGCTGACCCGGTGACCATCTGGTGTGCCACTGTGTGTTTCAGGGCGCCGAGGCCATGGTCCTGGAGAGCGTCATGTTTGCCATTCTCGCCGAGAGGTCGCTGGGGCCGAAGCTCTTTGGCATTTTCCCCCAAGGCCGCCTGGAGCAGTTCATCCCGGTAAGGAGTGCGGGGGTGCTGGTTGGGGCTGGGGGGAGGCCCACAGAGAAGGCGGAGTCTATGTCGTCACCGTAGGAGCCCGGGCACCATGATCTGAAATAGTAAGAGTGGCCTGTGTTACCACAGAAGGAAACCAAAACAGAATTTCTATTGAATTTGCGTCAAAACCTCTGTCTTTGCTGCAAAGATACATTCACCCAGATCAAAACACACAGGCAGACCTTGTTTAACTGAGCTCCACAGATACTGCATATTTTACGAATTGAAGGTTTGGGGTGGCTGTGCACTGTCAGACAATGGGTAGCATTTTTGAGCAATAAAGTATTTTTTAATTAAGTCGCTGTGGGGCTCTTCGACATAATGTCATTGCCACTNCTGCTGGAGACCCAGCGCATTGAGCCTGGGGAAGAGGCCCGCTTCCGCGTGGGGTGGGGTAACCGGAAGGCAAGCCCAGGGGTGCTATGACTGTACGTGGAAGTGGACCTTTGCAGGTGGCTGCCCGTCCCTGAGCAGTGCTGTCTGTGGGCATGGTGCCCCTTCAGGAGGAGTTGTTCTCTGGACAAGACTGAGATGCCCCCAAAGACATTCTAGGTCTAGGGTCATGTGACCTCACATGTCAAGTTTACCTGGATAAATGCCATCTTTTCACTCCTCTTTTATCTCAGAGCCGGCGATTAGACACTGAAGAATTAAGTTTGCCAGATATTTCTGCAGAAATAGCTGAGAAAATGGCCAGATTTCATGGTATGAAAATGCCATTCAATAAGGAACCAAAATGGCTCTTTGGAACAATGGAAAAGTAAGTGCTCAGGTGCTTGGCTCTCACGTGGCTTTACCCCCGGCTCCTAGAGTCTCCAGAGCAGTTCTTGTTTCCCCTGAGGGTCAGAGGCCTTTCTCAGTCCACTGGCACACAGGCTGTCTGCCGGTACTTATGGTCTCAAGAATAAATCAGCGTCCTAGACTCTGGGGTCAGGGGCCCTGAGGATTCTGCGTGGTCCCTTGAGTGGGAGCCCCAAGCTAAGGCCACGGTGACCTCAGTCTGATCCTCTGCTCCCCTCTCTTCCAAGATACCTGAATCAAGTGCTGAGAATTAGGTTTACCGGGGAGTCCAAAGTGAAGCAGCTGCACAGGTTCCTCAGCTACAACCTACCTTTGGAGCTAGAAAACCTGAGGTGAGTGTTTGCCTCCGTGTCCCGCCTTGGCGAGTGCATCTGTCCAGACATGTCAGCGCTCCAAGTCACTGCGTGTGCTGCCAGTGAACACTGCAAGCATCGTCTCGGGCCTGGTGTCTTACGTTGGGTTGGTGGGATGAGTTTAAACAGGTTAATTCCGCCATCTCAGTTTTACACGAGTGGCATCACCTTCCCCTGATCATCCAGGAAGGCTTCACGGAGGAAGTAAAATGCTAGAATTCCAGGCCTGGTCAGTGACTAGGGCAGTAGGTTTTTCCTGAAACAAAAACAAAATGCAGGAACCCTTGGGACAGGCTGGAGAGTGTCAGCAGATGAGGGGTACAGTTGAGCCCAAGCTTGGGCAGGTGGGAGGGCACGGAACTGGAAGCTTGACACAGGTTTCTGAGTAGAGACTACAGGGGCATCCCTAGGCTGCAGGGCACACAGGGTTCTAGACTCTCACCCATAGCCGAGTATCGGCATTGCCACCTCTCATGTCTCACGAATTTGAGCATCTGCTGTACCAACATCAGGAATGGCTCTGAGCTGTTATGACCAAGACATCCTGCAGGGAGCTTCTCTTTTGTTAGGAGAGAGAGGAGACAAGTAAATAAAATAATGTCAGGTTGTGATGAGAGCTGTGAAGGAAACCAGAGGTCCAAACAGACCCGACACAGGGCTCTGCTCGGGCTCTGTGGTCAGAGGGCTCCAACGAAGAGGCCCCCACCCCACCCCGGGTGGGGGGGCGCACTCAGAGGCCCTGCCAGGGGAGGGAGCTGCAGGTCTGAGAAGTAACAGCAGCACCTTCCTCTCTCAGGTCATTGCTTGAATCCACTCCGTCTCCCGTCGTGTTCTGTCACAATGATTGTCAGGAAGGTAAGAAACGCTGCCCGTGATGCGGAACCTGGGCCCGTGTGTCTGCTTAGAAGGTTCCCTCCAGTGTGTGTGTGATAACCACCAGGGGCCCATGAGGAGGGGGTGAGATACACGGATTTCTGGCCCAGCTGTGCACGTGTGTGGTGCGACTATTAATGAGGTTGAGTTCTATACAGACCAACAGAAAAATCTCCGGGATACATTTAGCAGGAAGAGCAAGTTTTAGAAAGATGCGTAAGATGATCCCATTTCCATAAGGGAAAAATTCTGAGAAGATCCACTAAACCGAGATCTGGGGTTGACGAAGCTACGTATTTGTGCAGTGTTTAACTCCTTTTGGTCAACGTGTGACCTTGTTGATCTGAAGAAGCATTAAAGAGCAAGATGGCCTCCTCAACCAGCCCGGAGGCCATGGCCTCTGCACCTTGCGTGCACTGCGCTGGCCAGAGCCCCTGCTCTCCCAGCGCTGGTTCAGGTGCTTCTAATGACCTTGGGTTTCTCTGCTTTAAAAAACTGCAGGGACTTATGTGGTGGTCCAGTGGCTAAGGCTCCACACTCCCGATGCCGGGGGCCCAAGTTCGGACCCTGGTCAGAGAGCCAGATCCCACGTGCTGCAACTAAGACACAATATAGTCCAAAAAAAAATTTATTTTTAAAAAATATTAAAATGTTTTTAAAAATTGCAATGTCAGGTACCGCTGACTGTAACCAAACTTCACTCAACGTCATTTCAAACCGAAACAGTTTCCTCCGAGGCCCCATCCGACACTGCCATGGCACCTGGCTTTCCGTGCTGTCCTCGCCCTGACCCTCCCAGGACAGCTGGCTGAGGCCCACCCTTGGGCCCTTTCCAGGCTCTTCAGGTTGTTTTTAATTTTGAGAACATCCCCTGGTGAAGGCTTGTCATCAATAAGATGTCAGTCTGAGCCAGAATACCTTTTACTAATTAGCTGATGATTGCTGGACAAGTCAGATCAAGCAGGGTGTGGGCAAGGCAGCCTCATGTGTAGGATGCCTTGAGCGGATCAGAACCACTCTTGGCCCAGTTCTTGGAGGACCTGTGTCTTCGGTGATGGAACATGCCCAGAGTAAAGGTCATGTCATCCAAACCCTTTTGCAGGTAACATCTTACTGCTGGATGGCAGGGAGAATTCAGAAAAACAGAAACTCATGCTCATCGACTTTGAATACAGCAGTTACAACTATAGGTAATGTCAAATGTTTTTATTTCTGTGAGCATTTTAATACATGTATGAAACAGTTGAAGGAGACCTTGGGTCTCCTTCAACTTGCACCCTGAGCTGCAAGTTTCCTCGCTCGGGGCTGGCACTTTCTGTCCCAGCGGGTGACATGGGCGCCTACCCTGTTCTCAGTCGAGCTAGTGAGGAGCAGCCCCAGGCTCCTCAGAGTCCAGAGCTTGGCCTGACATTGGCTCCTCAGAGCGCTGACCGCAGGAGGGCTCCCAAGCAGTTGCTCTGAACGGTGGAGCCGGGCGCCGTGGTCCCTGGGGCTGCCCAGTCGGCGGTCCTATTGCTGACACAGTCGTGTTCTCGGGACCCCTGGGTTTGGGGAGGGCTCGTGGCAGGCCTGCTGCCTCATTGTCTGCCTCTCTCTTTCAGGGGATTTGACATTGGGAATCATTTCTGTGAATGGATGTATGATTATAATTATGAAAAGTACCCTTTTTTCAGAGCAAACATCCTGAAGTACCCCACCAGGAAGCAACAGGTAGGAGCCTCATATGTGCACACTTGCTGAGAAGTGAGTGACACATACATGCATTGGTTTACCCAGTTAGAGTTGACTACAGCTCCACTTCTAAAGATGCTTGTTTGGGTTAAGCAGGTTCTTTTGCTTTAAAATGTTGTGTCAGACAGTATTGGAATCCAGCCTTTTAAAGTCCCTTTGCCAAAGGTGGCCTGTAGCTAGTCAGAGACAATCACAGCCTCCTTGGTGACTCCTTCCAGTTTTTTCTGCCCCGCCCTCTGGCCTTTGGAGGGTCACTGACTTTCCTCTGTGTTTCACTTTGTGCAGACAAAGGTGGTCTCGGGGCACTGGCTCAGCAGCTGTTGCAGCACCCACAGCCCCCTTTCCTGTCCTGGGTGAGAGGAGTCCAGTGACGAGAGTCAGTCCTGTGGGACTCCTCCTGGGAGGCTCTTGTTCCATTTGTCAGCCATGGCCCAAGCCTTGGGTTGAGGATGAGTTGGTTGCGATGTGGAAGCAAGCAGGTTGGGCAGAGGGGACACCACCCCCGACTCTCCTAGCCTTGCAGGGGCTCAGCTGTGTCCTGCTGGGCAGCGCTGCTTTAGATCAGCCTTCTCCCAGGAGCCCTGCCTGATCAGAGTGTTGCCCAGGGGCTGGGGGCGAGGACACAGCTGGTCAGTCGCTGCGGTAGCTCACTCAGGTCACTTGAGTGCCTGCCTGAGCTGGGCACAGGCAGCGTCTCCAGCAGGTGCCCATGCTCAGGGGCAGCCGTTGAAATACAGATCTGCTGTGCAGCCAGAGCTGCCCACTCCACTCTGGCCACATTTCAGGCTGACCTCATGACCTTGCATATGTCCAAAGTGACCGGGATGCTTTGGAACCTCAGGGTCATGCTATGTGGGCAGGAAGGCTGGTGAGCCCAGGGAGGAGAGCACACAGCAGGCTTCAGGCTGCTGCTGTGACAATGGGCAGGCGCCTCCCGAGAGGGGGCTCTCCACCCAGTAAGGGGGGATTTTCAGTAAGAAGGATTTCATTCTAGTGGAGGCAGAGCTGTGTGGCCACCCTCACTGCACAGCAGTGGAAATGTAAGGAGGTGCCATATCTGTTTTCTGAGAGGTTTTAACAATCATATACACTGTCCGTCTTGATCACCTACCCTGTCGCCATCTCCTGAGGTCATCTCATGCTTTTCTGTCTTTAATGCATTGAGGTGTTTTAAAATGTTAAACATTACTGGAATTCCTAAAATAAATTATCTGAGTGAGTTACGTTATTTTGTGATCCTCAGTTGGATCCAGTTAGGCAGTTTCTTATTTTCAGTTTTACATATATGAAATAGGACTTTAATACTCATTTAAAAAATTATCCATACCTGCTTTTGGAATGAAAAATTATGCTAGTTTACAAAATGAGTGCCCCTTTTTATTTTCTGGAGCAAATTTTTATAAGATGGTGCTGTTTGAAAGTTTGGTAGACTTTGCCCGTAAAACCATCTGGGCCTAGAACTTTTTTGGGCAGGAGCACCACTAATTAACACTTTGTTAGGGTTTCAGTCTCTTCAGATTTCCTATCTTCATATGCTACCTTCAGCTTAGAGTCTCCCAGAAATCAGCCACCTGGGGTAGTGGTTCCAGCATGGGTTTTAAAAACTAATAGGCCTGGATTTGAATCCCAGGTCTGCCACTGCTGGTTGTAACCTACTGTTTCCATGCTTCAGTTTCCTCATCTGTGGAAATTACTGTGTCGTGGGAGTGAGTTACTGTGCAGGAACGATGCTCAGCTTGGTGTCTGCCACACAGAGTTTAATAGGTGTCTCTTGTACCAAGTTTACTGCAGAATCCATGGCCCCCTGCCTGGAACAGTGCTAGAACGTGAAGGATGCTTTCCGGTGGAGGAAGGGCAGAGTGTGGGAAGCCGATTTCAGAGCAGCAGGATGAAAGAGGGTCAGATTGGGGAGGGAGAGGTACTGGTTACTTCCAGCCAGGTAACCAGTTAGCAGGGGTTCCTACCTGGAAGAAAGACTGATGCTGTTTGCTTCTTTACAAAAGCAAACATGCAGTGGTTGGCCTTGTTCTGTCGCCTTTTGATACAGTATGAAATAGGCACAGGGACTCTCAGAGATCCTAATTCACACACAGACTCATGGTGCCGCCTGGTAGAACATCAGGGTAAACCGTGTCTTCTCTGGACTGGAATTAGATGCTGCTAGTGCATGGACATGAGTGTATAGTCAAGGCATCTGAGAGGTGGGAAAAGGCCCCTTCTCAACGCCCGGGCCAGCTCCTGCCCTGAGGGAGTATTTAACTGGTGAAGGTCAGGGTGCCCTGGTGCCTCAAGCCCATGCCACATGGCGTCCCATCCAGGCTGGGGGGTGTGCTGGAGGCTGGCCCCGCTTTGTGGGCAGACAGTGTGAGACAGGAGTGTGGGTGAGAGGAGAAGAGTGACTCCGCCTGAACAACCCTCTGCAGAAGTAGTAGTGGTCTCAGCGACAGTGCGGCCTGGAGAGTCCTTTTGTTCTCGGGCACCTGGCGGGGTGGGCGAGCTCCCCGGATCCCTGCCCCTGGGCAGAGGAGCGTGCGGGCTTCTCTGACATCTGGAAGAGTCACGTGAGGTGTGCACTTGGTGACAACTTTGACATCGTCTATTTTTAACAATCATTGATCCTAACGTAATTGCTTTTTTTTTTAAAGCTCCATTTTATTTCCAATTACTTGGCTGCATTCCAAAATGAATTTGAAAACCTCAGTAACGAAGAAAAGTCTGTTGTAGAAGAAGAAATGCTGCTTGAAGTCAATAGGTAACTTTTTCTTTGTTGATCTGTCATGATAGCTTCCTTCTTCAAGGCAGGCACTTGGGATGCTTCCTTGCAAATAAGAGTATTTCAGGAGCTTCCTCATAACCCTACATCTCTGGGTCTTGTAGTTTGCCCCCCAAAAAAGAAACGAGAACATTTGGTTATGGCTCACAGGGCTGAGTGTGTTAGGATCCTTCAGCTCTCAGCACACGGCAGTTAGGAGAGGGGTCTGTGCACAGGGTCAGCGCGTGGGGGTGGCATTCCAAACCGTCATCCCCACCACAGACTCTGCTGCCCAGCCCCTGCCAGCAGGCCCGTGCCCTCCTGTTGCTCTTGCTCCTGGAGAGGGGGCTCCATCAGGTGATACGAGGAAATAAGTGAATGTGTCCTCAGCAGCTCTCGAAACAAGGCTGAGAAACCCCCAGATTCCAGAGAGGTAGAGCACGGGGTGTTAACCCTCTCTCATCTCGTTAGTGGAGAGGCCCAAGTTACCCCTAGCCTCTGGGCTCTCCCATGAGATTCTGTGGTACCAGGGACGGCTGGAGTCCCTGTGACCCCCCTCCCTCGGCACAGAGCCCATTCCTCGCAGGCCTCAGAAGTGTCCACACTCCTCTCTCNCGGGGCCGCCGGCTGGGGGCGGGGCCGCCGGCTGGGGGGCGGGGCCGTGCACCCGGCCACCCTGCCGAGTCAGAGCACAGCCGGGCAGGGAGTGACGTCTGGCGCCGTCTCACTGCGTGTCCCTCTGCTGTCTTTACAGGTTTGCCCTCGCGTCCCATTTCTTCTGGGGACTCTGGTCCATCGTTCAGGCCAAGATTTCCTCCATTGAATTTGGGTACATGGTATGTACTGCGGCGGTTTTTCTTTTCTACTCCCAGGGGAAACATCTCCTTGTACACGAACGCCTGGCAGTAAATGGCTCTTCCTTCCAGAGGGTCACCGTCCCCCTCTGCGTTCCTGCGCCAGGTAGCCAGCACCGGGACAGCGGGCTCCCCCGGCAGCGCAGTGGAAGCCACAGTCGTGGGTGCTGAGTCTGCCACTGGAAGCTGCCCTCCCTCCCCGGGCCCGCAGCTGCCGCCTCCTCGCTTCAGGGGAGTGCCGTGTGGTCCTGTGACTGACTTGACGGCGGATGTAGAAATCGGGACCCTCAAGACCCATCCCCGACCTCAGTCCCCCGACACAAAGGACACTGAGCGAAGCAGGGAGGGGGCCTATGCCTCCCACGCCTTATTCATCTGTCCCCACCCCATCCTCCGGCCTGCAGTGCCTGGCCTGAGAGCTGGAAGCTGGTGCTGAATGAATGAGACCTCTTTTTGCAGCAAGTTTGTACCATGCTAGGCTGTCTTTCTATTCTAACCTGAGAACTGTCCTTGGCACAGACTCTGCCTTTAACTCCGCTCCATAGTGCGTGGTGAGGGGCGTCCCGAGCAGGGGTGCTCCTGAGTGCAGCGAGTATCTGGCTTTGGGACTTGCAGTAGGAAACGGCCGGGTTCTTTAGTCCTCAGTCCACCGTGACGATGGTTTCTGCTGCTGGGCAGAAGCTTTAGTAATGCACAGACGCTCGTAGACAAGAGAACATCAGGTTTTTTAAAGCGGATATGGAGTCATGACCAGATGTTACTGTAAGACGGAGTGGACTTCAGATCAGGACCACTGAAGACAGAGAAAGGGGTCGCATCCTAGAACAGGCATCAGTTCACCCACGGGACACAGAGGTCCTGCGTGCGTGTGCCCATCTTCTTCAAGAGACACAGGGCAGGGGCTTTCCTGGTGGTGTAGTGGTTAGGACTCTGCGCTTCCACCGCAGGGGTCGTGGGTTCAGTCCCTGGTCAGGGAACTAGGATCTCACGTGCCTCACAGCGTGGCCAAAACGAAAGACATAGGGCAGAAACTGACAAAGCTGAAAGAGGGGCACCTTCACCTGGTAGTCTGCACATCTGCCAGGAAGCCCTGCTGCAGGGGAGTCTGACACCTGAACGTCACCCCAGCCAGCTCGACCTGACAAACGTGCAGGGCCCCAGCAGCTGCGGGACATACATCCTTTTCAGAGAATAGGGAGCCTTCATCAGGATAGGCCAGGGGCTGGGCTGTGAGACAACCCTCAGATTTGCTGCAGAGTTGAGTTCTCTGACCACAGTGCAATTTAATGGGAAATCACCAACCACCACAAAAATATCTGGAAAATTCTCAATTTGGAAGTTAACTGTATACTTCTAAATAAACTCTGGGTCAAAGGAGAAATTAAATGGGCAATTAGAAAACATTTTAATTGAGTTATGATGGAAACCCCATTTTTTTTAGAGGAGGAAAAAGTGGAAGCAGTGATAGGTTTTGTTTTCTTGGGCTCCAAAATCTCTGTGGATGGTGATTGCACCCATGAAATTAAAAAAGACACTTGCTCCTTTGAAGGAAAGCTTTGACAAACCTAGACAGCGTCTTAAAAAGCAGAGAGAGACATCACATTGCTGACAAAGGTCCATATAGTCAAAGCTATAGTTTTCCAGTAGTCATGTACAGATATGCGTGTTGGACCATAAAGAAAGCTGAGCACCAAAGAATTGATCCTTTTGAACTGTGGTGTTGGAGAAGACTCTTGAGAGTCCCTTGGACAGGAAGGAGATAAAACCAGTCAATCCTAAAGGAAATCAGTCCTGAATATTCATTGGAAGGTCTGATGTTGCAGGTGAAGCTCCAGTACTTTGGCCAACTGATGTGATGAGCCGACTCACTGGAAAAGACCCCGATTCTGGGAAAGATTGACAACAAAAGGAGGAGGCAGCAGAGGATGAGATGGTTGGATGGCGTCACCAACTCAGTGGACATGAATCTGAGCAGACTCTGGGAGGTAGCAAGGGACAGGGAAGCCTGGCAGTGCTGCGTCCATGGGGTTAAAGGACATGGCTTAGCAACTGGACAAGAGTGGAGACACAACATCCTAGAATTTGTGGGATGCAGTTAAAACAATGTTTGGCACCTTTTGGTTTTGTAGCTTAAACATTTGTACTGGGTAAGAAGAAAGTTCTCAAACTAGTAACAAAGCTTCTACCTTGAGAAACTAGAAAGTGAAAAACCAAGTAAACCCAGAGTAAATAGAATAATAAAGGTAAGAGCAGAAATCATTGAAATATAAAATATTAAAAATAGGCAAAAAATCAAAGATACCACAAAAGGGTTTATAAATATCTGGCCATACTGAGCAAGAAAGGATAAGGCAGACATTACCAAAACCAGGTATGGAGAGAGGCCATCATCACAAAGTCAGTAGATGTGAAAGTAGAAGAGTGAGGAACAACTCTGCAGATTGACCTCTTGCTTGAAACATGCCAATTTCTTGGAAGATACACATTGCTGAAACTGACATCATAAATGGCCGTGTATTTATTAAGTTGAACTGATAATCAAAAACCTGTAGACTAAACTTCAGGTCCCGGTGAATATTGTCAAACATTTAAGGAAGAAATAACAGTCTCACAGAAACTGTGAGGGGAGGGATCATTTCTCAGCTCATTTGACGGGGCTAGCGTGACCCTGACGCCAGAAGTAGACATTTCAAGAAGACTGCACATCAGTGCCCGTCGTGGACGTCACACAAAAGCCGTGTCCAAAGTACTGGCAAAAGTAAATCCAGTACATGCAAAAGGATAATTATTTTATGACCGAGTGGCATTTATCCCTGAAATGCAAGACTAACATCGGCATTTGAAACACCCATTAGTGTAATTCACCATATTAACAGAATAAAGGAGAAAAATCATGCAGTCACCTCCGTGAATGCAGGAAAAGTGTTTGACAGAATTCAGTCATTTGGAACACCTGTTCACAACAGAAAGTCTCAGCAAACTAGTAATGGAGGACTTTCTCAACCAGGGTGAAGGGCTTTATGGGAGCCCACAGAGGGCCGCGATAATCAACGGTAAAGGACCAGTCATTCCTCCCACACGTGCCCCAAGTGGAGAGCATGGCCAGGGTGTGTGTGCTGAGTTCTCACCAGTACAGGAAGGTGAAAAAAAACTGCCTTTATTTTATAGGTGACTTGATCATGTACATGGAAAAATAGAAAAGAGTCAATAGAAAAGCTGTTTAAATTACTGAGTTTATCAAGGTCATAGGACACAAGGTCAATATACAAAAGCTAACTGCATTCCAATGTGCTGGAAACAATTTGCGAAAAAAAAATTTAGTAGTTTGGCGTAAAAAATGTGAAATACTTAAAATAACGTGCATGATCTGTACACTGACAATTATAAATAGAGTGATACCACATGTATGGATTTAGAAGACTTAAAATGTTCATTCTCCCCAAACCAATCTATGCGTCTCCATGACCCCATCGAAACCCCACAGGCTTTTGATAGACATTGACAAGCTGATTCCAAAACTTATGTGAAAGTGCAAAGGCCCTGGAATAACTAAAACACCAAAATTACAGAATAGAGTTGGAAGACATGCCACTTGATCTCACAGGTTACCAAGCACAGTAATTAAGACCATGTGGTGTTGGTGTAAGTGAAGTGAAGTTGCTCAGTCTTTGCGACTGACTCTGTCTGACTCTTTGCGACCCTGTGGACTGTAGCCTACCAGGTTTCTCCGTCCATGGGATTCTCTAGGCAAGAATACTGGAGTGGGCTACCATTTCCTTCTCCAGGGGATCTTCCCGACCCAGGGATCAAACCTGGGTCTCCTGCACTGGAGGCAGACGCTTTAACCTCTGAGCCACCAGGGAAGCCCAGTTGGTGTAAAGACATACGTAAATCAGCTGGAAGAGAATCGAGTTCCTAGAAATGGACTCCTACACACAGAGGCAATGGGAAGTCCCCAGAAAGGCCAAGGGAGGTCATTGCAGGAAGGATTAGATTTTCCAAATATGACATGGCAACAACTGAATAAGCCATACGGAAAAAAGATAATGAACTTTGAACTTGTACCGTATACAAAAATTGACTTGAAACAGATAATAGACCTCAATGGAAAAGCTGAAATGGAAGAAAAGCTTCATGACTGTGGCAAAGATTTTCTGAGGTTACATACAGCACTCACCATCAAAGAAAAAAGATACAATAGATTGGACTGAATAAAACTTTACAACTTTTTGTTTTTTGAAAGACATCATTAAAATGAAAAGCCAAGCCACAGACTGGGAGAAAACACTGCAAATTTACATCTGACAAAGACTTGTGTTTCGAATGTCTAAAGAACTCCTAACTCAGCAAGAAACCAAACAACTTACCTTATGAAAGGACAGAAGATTTGAACATGACGCAGAAGATAAAGGACCAGTAAGCATCTGTTCATCTGCCAATATAGTCTTGAAAGAAATGCCAGTTAAAGCCCAGAGAGATGCCCTGCACACCCATGTCAGTGGGTAGAAATTAAACCAACAATGTGGAATGTTGGCAAGGTGATGTCACATACACTGGGGGGGGACTGCAAGAGGGGGTGACCAGTGTAGAAAACAGTTGCCTCTCATATAAAGTCAAATACACACTTAACCAGACAGCCCAGCAATCCCTCTCTTTGGTATTGATCCAAGAGAAACGAAAGCCTGTTTCCACACCAAGACCCGAATTCACATGCCCCAGACTGGAAGTATCCCACGTGCCCAACATCAGACGAGTGTGTGACCACTCTGCATTGGGGCCGTGTTGCAGAGAACTACTCCGCACCAAACGGACGAACACCGCCCTCCCCGGCCGTGCAGAAGTGTCCCTGACCCCAGAGGGGCCAGATGATCCCGGTCACGGGGAAGCTTTCTGGCGCGGCCTGGAGGGCTTGACCGCAGAGGCCGCAGAGCGCTCGGGGTGACGGCGGTGCTGGTGGTAGGCAGGCTGCGCGCTTCAGCCAACACCGCGTGTTTCAGATGAGTTAGTTTGTGTTGGTTTATAACTTCTCCCTCAGTGTTCAGTTTTCTTAAGGTGACTCTGTAGTCTTAGCGGCTGGCACGGCAGACTTCTCAATTTGGAGTGGTCCTTCAGAAACTGTGCCCACGCTGATGGTCGGACGGGGGCGCAGACCGGGGGTGGGGGGCTGGCCAGGCGTGCTCACTCCCTCCCGGTGTCCTTTTAGTAAGTGTGCAGCAGTGACCCCAGCACACAGGTGGCGCGTGCACACACACACACCCGTCTTCCACCTTGGTGCCACACTTGCTGACGCCCAAGGGCCTTGGGCTGGAAAGAGGAGGCTGTTGTGGCTGTCAGCCTGTCTGTAGCGTTCGAGGTGAATGAGTTGGTGCACCATGGCAGCACCTGGTCCATAGATGGACGTCCCGCATCCTGTCCAGGTCGGCAGGGCCGGGCCAGCGCGGCAGGCTGTGGCGGGGAGCAGGGCTGCCAGCAGGGAGGACGGCCCGGGGGCAGCACTGGATGGAGCGGCTCGGCTCTGTGCCGGGGGCAGGCGGGACCCTCGGTGAGGCCTCTCTTCCTTGTCTCCTAGGAGTACGCCCAAGCCAGGTTTGATGCTTACTTCGACCAGAAGAGGAAGCTCGGGGTGTGACTCTGTGTGGCCTTCCTGCCTGCATCCCTGGATGGCGTGGGGGCGGCCGAGCCCGCAGCCCCTCTGTGCTCCGACTACCGTACCCATGGCCGGAAGGCTCCGACTCTCGCCGCCCAACACAGATGTGTATGATACGAAAGACTGTATTAAAATTGAGTAACATTTACTTCTTATCTCGTTTACGACCTCACTAGGACTCTGACCTGAGATGGGGACGCAGAATTATAGTACACTAGTGCAATCTTGCAGTATCTCAGACCCCTCTCATCTAGAGAAGTTTCTGTCGCAGTCAGACGTGGCGCCCAGCAGCGCCACTCCAGGTGCCTTTCGTGGCGAATGTCGATCTTTACACGATGTGAACGGCCATGCTGGAGGACAGCGCTGAGCCGGCTCTGTGACGGGCGTGCGGCCGCTGCCCGCTCCCGAGGGGGCGGTGACACTGTGACCATGCTCCCTGGCTTGACCGCCCCCGATGGCGCGAGGGCCGGGAGGAACGTGGCTACCTGCTTCCTGTCGTCCGAACTTCCCTCCACTGGTGACTCTCAGCCCAACTGGGTGTGCCCCGCCCCATGCTCTCTAACAAAGTGCTTTATTAACCCTGGCTTTGGGGCGGGCGGCAGGCCATGGCCACCAAGGCCACGTGGACACACCTGCCCCCCCACCTGCTCTCTGCCCCCCGCTCCCGCCCCCCTGCTCAGCCTGGAGCTGGGGCTCCGGCAGGGCCGGCCCCCCGCCCCCAGGCCTGGTCCTGCCCCGTTCCCTTGGAAGCCTCCTGCCGCCTCCAATGCTGGGGCCTCGGCATGCCCACGCCCACTGCCCGCTCATGTGGCCATCGCGTGGCCATCCCCGTGGGAGACCACAGCCCATGTGTGGAGTCTGGGGGTGCCGGTAGACTATAGCTGTGAAGTCCATGTATGTTAAATGTCCTTTGGGATAAATCCTTTTGTTTTGTTTTTTACTCTGAACTCTTATTTGAATTGGTTTTTGTGTGCATACATTCCTGCTACCACAGAGATTGTAATAAAAGCCTTTCTCCGCTGTCACCCTGGGATGTGTCCTGAGTCTCTGGGTGGGGGCGCGCGGCTGCTCCCCATGTGGTGGGATGGTGCGGTGGCCGGGAGGAGGAGAGTGGCTGGGCTAGTGGAGGGAGACCACCGCCCGTCCTTCCAGACGTGTGGAGCGTGGCCGGGAGGGGGTCTCGATGCCGTGCCCTCTGTACGAGGTCTGGAACACAGCCCCCAGCTGCTGCCTGTACCCACGAGGCCGTCTGCCTTAGACCCCAGGGCTCTGCCGGGCGGTGCCCTGCAGGGTCAGGTCAGCTCCGAAGCCACGGCCCGGGTGGCAGCTCTCCTCCCAGCCCCACTCTCGCCCTGTCATCACTGCTTTCATCCTGGGTGGCATTTCTGGCTTCCTATCTCCTCATTGTCCTGGGCAGACCACATGCTTGCACAAGCAGGGGTCAGGTTTGTCCCCCCTGCCCCGTCCCTGCATCTCCTGAGGGTGACCTCCAGCCCCAGGGTGCCTGCCCCCAGAGCCCTGTGCGTGCTGGTCCCACAGTGCCCAGCCCTCTCAGCCAAGCTGCCAGCTGTCCGTGCGGCCAGCCTCTCCCCAGGCTCACACCTCCCTCCTCCCAAACATGCTGGCTCTCGGCGCTGAGCACCTGCCTCACCTGTGAGCACTCAGCTCTGGGAAGGTGAGGCTTGGAGTCCTGGGCTTGACACACACCGCTCTCTGTTTCTAACCAGAAACTGCTCTTTCTTGGATCCGACTCTCTGCCAGGCTTGTGGGCTGCAGCCCAGTGTCCAGGGGCCCTGAGCCGGGGCAGCCCTGGACTCCAGAGGGACAGACTCCTCCCGGCAGCTGGCCAGATGGAGCCACAGTAGTAGGGCCTCCTCCCCGCTTGCTGTGCCCAGGGCATCTCTGCCTTCAAGGCAGCCTTTGTTCCTGGGGCCTGCAGCCGGAAGAACCGCTTGGCAGCTCCTCAGCAGGAGAGTGTGAGGCCGCTGGGAAGTGCTGGCTCTGGCCCCAGCCGGTGGTGGGACCCAGGTCAGAGGTGCCTGCAGGGTGCCACCTTCTCCCCAGCAGCTGCATGGCCAGGGGGAAGGACTGCCCGCCAGGGGGGATGGGGAAGATGGTGGCCTCTGGGGACAGGAGGGAGGCAGGGCGTGGGGTCTGGTTCAGCCCTGTTTTGACCCTCAGAGCCCTGGGCAACACTCAGGGTACCCTGGACAGCCTCTGCTCATGTCTGCAGGAAGGTGGCCTCGGGTGTGACCTGCTATCCCCCGTGGAGTGACACTGTCCCCTGTGTAATGCGAGTCTCAGTGCCCCAGGCTGCTCTCTGCTCCAGAGCATCGTGAGTGCCAGTGGCCAGCGCAAGCATAAGGACATGAGAATCTGGCCAATTCATGCCAAGCACCTCCCTCCACACCCCGAGTATCCCAGACATCATCCTACAGTTTGCATATCTCCAAGGACAGGGAGCTCACTCACTCCCCCTGGTCCAGCCTGCGACAACAGTCATCCTGAGCTAAAATGCACCGGACACATCAGTCCTCTGTCCTACTTGTGCCTTCTTCCCCCCTCCCCTGAGTCTGGGGGTCCTGCAGATGTGCTGCTTAGGCCTCTGCTGACATCTTGAGGCCCCAGATCCTAGATCAGTGCTTCCCACCTCTCTACACTCCACACCAGCTTCAGCTGCAAAGACAGACCTCAGAGAGACACAGGCTGGGATGGTGTCCCTCAAACCAGAAGAGGCTCCCAAGGAAGGACCAGCCCAGCGAGAGCCCAGGCTCCTGCACACCAGCCTCCCAGGCCCTGACTCTCAGACAAGACCAAGACACGGGTCCTAGGCCTTCTTCGTCTTTATTATTTTTTTAACTCGGTCGCACTGTGTGGCATGTGGGATCTTAGTTCCCTGACCAGGGATCAAACTACTGGAAGCACCATCCCTGTATTGGAAGCATGAGGTCTTAACTGCTAAACCATCAGAGAAGTCCGCCACCTCAGTATTTGTTTCCTGCTTGGCACGGTAAAGGCAGGTCATGGGCATTACTCATCCTCCACAGCAAAGGTGAAGGGGCTCAGCTTGTAGCCGGAGCCCGAGTAGAACTTGTTCTGGAACTCCACCCTGGGGGAGGAGAGCTGGTGAGAGGAGCCCCGCCCGTGGCCCACCCCGCGCACTGCCCGCACCAGCCCGCGGCCTCTCACCAGTGCAGCCTCAGCGCATGCAGGAAGGCTGAGAGCCCCTCCATCACCAGCAGGATGGCCACGGTCATCACGGCGAAGGCAGCAAAGACGGGGACCAGCACCACGGCCTCCACGCCCATCTCGCCGCCCAGGCCCAGGCCAACTCGCATCACCATGGCCCACAGGACCTCCGACAGTTCTGCAGGTGAGGGAGGGAGCGGTGGGAACCGCCTTGGCGTCCCTAAGCTCATCCTCCCTGAGGGTCAGCAGGGGACCTCCCCCCCACCCCCCCTTTCCAGACAGGGACACTGGGAAGCGACGGGAGGAGACATGTGGGAGGTGGCGCTGGGACTTACGGGCGTGGGCCAGGCTTAGGGCCCAGAGGCGCAGGTAGGAGGCCGTGTTGGAGATGCAGCCAAGGCAGAACTCGATGGTGTGGATGGCCTGGTGCATGAACACCTCGGACAGGACGAACTAGGCAGACGAGCAGCAGTGAGGGCCAAGCCAGGCCGCTGGCCCCCACGACCCAGGGAGCCCCACACCCACCTCTTCCTCCTCTTGGTCCCCCAGGCACCCGGCCTTCTCCTCATCAGAGTTCTGGCTGGCCACAGACACGTCGGGCTGGCCCAGGAGCCCGGCCTTGTCCTCATCCTGGAGGTGGGAGCATCAGGAGACGCACGGCCCGGGTGGGCTCTCACAGCCCGGACGCGATCCTCCCCGCCCACCTCGCACGCCTCCCCTTCCCCTACCAGCAGTCGCCGCCTCCGAGACTGGCGGCGCTGGTGCTTCCGGCGCAGGAACAGGGGAGTGCCCAGCAGCAGCACGGGCACCGTGGCCAGGGCCAGGACCACCAGGGTGGACTGCACCACCTCCTGCGAGGGAGGGCGGTAGTCAGGGCGCCACGCGGTTCCCCGGGCCCAGGGAGCCTGCGCCCCACTTCTCCGCCAGGGCCCCTCACAGAGCAGGGACACCACCCCACACGGAGTTCTGGGAGGGTGGCACCCCAGGCTTCCAGCACCCCTTCTGCTGGACCATCTCTGCTGGTCCTTCGACCTCCCTGCTCGTCTCAAGGCCTCAGGTCTGCATCCCGCTTTCCAGACCAGGATCTGCAGCCAAGGGGCGGGGCCCCGTGGTGGGAGCGGGCCCACCTGGCCCCGCCCAAGGCCACGCGCTCCAGCCCTTCCACGTCCCACCCACCGGCCCCGGCCCCGCCCACCTGCCCCTGGAAGAGCGGCCGGTTGGTGGGGCTGCGCGAGAAGAGGAACATGTTGATGAAGTGGATCAGGATGCTGGGGGCCGTGGCAGCGCTGGCGGCCGTGAGGCGCAGCCACTTGTAGACGACCAGGAAGACCAGGTAGCCGAACAGCCCCAGCAGGAAGACCAGTTCGGGGAGGGTCTCCAGCAGCAGCCGGTGCCACTGGCCGAAGTGCCTGGGGCAGGGGCAGGGGGCGAAGTACGGGGGAGCCAGGTCAACAGGCCACTCTGGCCCTGCTCGGGCCCCCCAACCCCAGGACCCCGGCCCTCACACGTGGTTGAAGACTCCCAGGACCACCCCGAAGGTCATGTGGGTGACCCCCAGGATGACGGACATCTTCATCTTGAAGGAGTTGAGGAAGCTCAGGTGGTTGACGGCCAGGCTCCAGACCTGGGGGAGCAGGAGGGCCGGGGGGTCACGAAGGGGCCTCCCCATCCAGGTCTCATCGCCCGTGTGTGCCCCTCCAGGGCCCCCTCCACAAGCCATCACCCACCCGATGAGCAGCAGAGTGGCATGGTTCAGAGCACAGCCTGGGCCCCTACCCCAGTTCCTCCTGGCTGGGCAACTCTGGGCATGTACCCTCAGCTTCCTCATCTGTGAAATGGGGAGAGTGTGCACTGACATGCACTCTGTGGAGTTGTCACAAGGACTGGACACAAATCATTTCAACAAGGCCTCCGAACGGTGCCTGCCTGGCACAGAGGGGGCTATATATAGAACACTGTCCTTATCAGGACTCACTTCTCTGCTTTCCAAGTGGCTACAGTGTGGGCCCTGCCAGGCAGGCCCTGGTCTGGGCGGCCCAAACCCACCCTCCCACCCGCACCACCCCGGACGGATGGCCAGGACTCACAGGGTCGATGCCGAACGGGTAGGGTCCCTGGAAGACGCCAGTGACGTTGGGGTCCAGGGCAAGCAGCTGGTGCTGGGCCAGGAAGGCATCGCTGTGACAAGAGTGGGGAGGGGGCGGTCAGGGGCCCAGGCACCTCGGGGCTGCAGCAGGGGAGTGGCCGGGCCTCACCTCCAGCCGGACTGGTTGGCCATGGCAGCCACGCTCCAGCCCGAGGGGAAGATGGCCGTGGCGCGGCTAAAGCACTCGTTGTAAATGAAGCCAGTGTAGACGGAGAACAGGCCCATGAGCAGCAGCAGGTAGCGGCCCCCGAAGAAGGTCCTCCAGATCTGGGGGTGTGGGTGTAGTGAGAGCTGGCCCCGGGCCCCGGCTGTGCCTGCACCCCCGCTTCCCCGCCCACCCCCACCCCAG
>SJYQ01000095.1:1139382-1150806 GCA_006410935.1 Redunca redunca | reverse complement strand
TCATGGCCGGCTCTTTGCGACCCTATGAATCGCAGCACTCCAGGCCTCCCTGTCCATCACCAACTCCTGGAGTTCACTCAGACTCACGTCCATCGAGTCAGTGATGCCATCCAGCCATCTCTTCCTCTGTCGTCCCATTCTCCTCCTGCCCCCAATCCCTCCCAGCATCAAAGTCTTTTCCAATGAGTCAACTCTTCGCATGAGGTGGCCAAAGTACTGGAGTTTCAGCTTTAGCATCATTCCTTCCATAGTGGACCTCATTTAAATCCTTCTGAATATTTGAAACGCATGTTGCCATAACATAGCTCACTTTTGTGTGCATGACTTATTTTCCCAAGTATTAAAGTAATACCTGATCAGTAAATAAAACTTGGAACATGGTAAACAGTGTATAGTTACAAAAACAGCCAAGAGACAAATATTAAGACAATGCCCATATACAGGAGGGCTTCCCTCCTGTAGGGAGGAAGTAGAGCTGCCTCTGCTCAGAAGATAAAGAATCCGCCTGTGAAGTGGGAGACCAGGGTTTGATCCCTGGATCGGGAAGATCCCCTAGATGAGGGTATGGCCACCCATTCCAGTATTGTTGCCTGGAGAATCTCATGGAAAGAGGAGCCTGGTGGGCTGCAGGCCATGAGGTCGAGAAGAGTCGGACACGACTTAGTGACTAAAACACATACACACATATACAGGAAGAATGCTGGATGTGATAAAAAGACAGATATAAACAGGAGCCAAACATCAATTAATTTCATCATAAAAATGCATTTCTGTGTCAAGTCTTTTCAAAAGATTAAGACTGTATTTTGTCTATGTTTGCATGTTATTAAGTATTCTGCTTCATTATATTGTAGTTTAGTAAATTATTTAACTAGCCTTCTATTGTTTGGTATTGATATATTTACTAATTATCATTATAAATGATGGCTCATATCTAGAAATGGAATTATTATGCCAAATACTCTGGCCATTTATGCTTCTTAATAACCATCAGCCTGGAAAAGTAAGATAAAAACAAGTTTTAGAGCTGCACACATTTCGATTCAAAGCCTGGAAAATCCATTTCAGTCTTTCTGCCTCCATTTAGAAAAATCTTTAAAATCAAGATATTGAATTTTAAAATAATAGCACTGTTAAAAGATTGGACTAAATAACTGTAATTTAAATATGTTTCTTTTAAACAAATTGAAAGTAAAAAATCTAGTTCAGAACATGGCACGTAGCATACATTTAAATGGTAAGTTCCCTGGGTTGGGAATATCCTTTACAAAAGGAAAAGGCAACCCACTCCAGTATTCTTGCCTGGGAAATCCTGTGGACAGAGGAGCCTGGTGGCTACACTCCATGGGGTCAGAAAAGAGACAGACATCACTTAGGGACTAAACAACAACAAGAATAAGTGGTAAGCACTGTTTTATTTCATAAAGTTATTTACTCTTTAGCCATCATATTTGTTGCTAATAATTATTTTAAAAATTATTTCTGAGTTATGTTTAGACTAATTTTGACATCAGGAAGTTTGTTATGTAATAAAATCTATTTTCTTTTTTACATTATTTCCATTTCCTTTTCAGCTTAACAAGTTCTTCCCCAAATTGAAATCATGAAATAAATCACTTAAGATATTTTTTCTAATTTTGTATTTCTGTTTTTTTCCCCCAAATATTGTAAAGTAAAGTGAAGGTGAGTAGAGAACTGGTTGATCTACTTTTCCAAGTATTACCTAATTTATTAATAACCACATTCTATTTTGTTTTCCATTTGAGCTGGGGAACCCTGTCTGAGCAAAGAAACCTGAACCTCACAGGAATGGCCTCACACTCTTAGGCCTTGGATAGTGATTTAGGACCCCTAGTGATAGCCTTGACCTTTACACGTGCATTAGAAAAGGAGATGCCTGTCAGCAAAGTAGATATTAAAGAAGGATGCTTTTTAAAATTTGTTTATCATGCTTTGCTATGTCTTTTCTAACTTAGTGATGGATAAACAATATAAACAAACATAGCGCATGGTGGGTTATTGAAATAAGTACAAATTAATTATGAAAAATTGAGCAGTGGAAGTTAGGATTCTAGGTTGAAAATGCCCTAATACATTTCACAAGTATCTAGTGGTTGTTGCTGAGTCGCTAAGCGGTGTCCGACCCCGTGAACTGCAGCACACCAGGCTTCCCTGTCCTTCACCAACTCCCAGAGTTCTAATGGATCATGATGCAAATATTCTTGATTATTGAACATCCCATTAAATGCGCGGCTGCCTTTTCCAAAGAGCTTACAGACAGGGCTGGCAGCTCCCCTTCCTTTCTGGCAGGCCGTAGTTTTACTGGGCCAAGTCCACACAAACCTCTTTGCATACTCATTAACAACCCTAGGAAATACTGAATTGGTTTTAACTTCTTTATTTAATAGGGAGCCTAGTTGGTTGAATAAACTGGCAAGAGAATGTGTTTTATGTTGGATTTTTCTTTTACTATTTCTAAAAACATTCTACATTTTAGTTGATTTTGTGTCTCCAATTAGTGAAGGTGCTAGATGTCTGACTTCCCAGTAGAGTCAGTCGGTATTAACTTTATTGCCTCTTTAGGTCCTGATTATGCTAAATTCATTTTAGAGTATGGAATTCAACATGATTACAATATAATCGCATGGTTAATTGCAAGTAAAACCTCCTCTAAAATTAATATTTAAAGTGGAGTTGCAGTCAAACGCAGAATGAGTGAGGAGGTATTGTTATAATAGAGTGCCCTGAGGGAGATTAGTGCATTTCAGAGAAATTTGGGTTGTGAATCAGAAAATAATCCTTAATAAATCTCCAGAGAAGGCCACCTCTACTTCCAGAAACGGTATTGCTGGTGGGTTAGATACTCATTCTCTTGCTTTATCTCCTTTGCATTTGGCTGGACAATCTCTATCAGAGAGAAAAAGAAAAATGAGTCTTCTTTCAAGTTCTTCCTTTTTTTTTTTTTACAGGCTCCCTGTAACAACGTTTTCTTCTACCTTGGACTTTATGACTAACAAGACATCTTTCCACATGTTTGCTAGATGTGAGAGCTAAGCTCTATCCTTTTCTTATTCCTTTCAGTATTATTCATAGTGAGTATTTTGGTTTCTCTTCTGCCTCAGAATAATTGAATGTGTAGAAACATAAATGACAGTTTTTGTGTCTGTATCTTTGGTACCTTATTGTACTTGTTGATTTAATGCAACCTAAATTAGAATCAATCTAGGATAGGTTTTTATGTAGGGGAAGAAATGATGTTTTACTGTACTTGACTTTTGAATATTTTAAGCATTCTTTTTGTACTAACCTGCAATCACTTGATTTCTAATGCTGTTTAGACTACATATAATTTTAACATAAAATTTAACTTATAAAACTTTGAGTATAGAGATGACTTTTTGGAAGTATTTATTTCACTCTCTTATAAAAGAGGGTACATAAAGCCATAACTATAAAAGCTTTGCTTTATAATCTATAAGAAGTGTACTGAAAAGATTCAAAATAAAAAGGCACTCATGAATTAGTTTCAATATGATTTTACATTTTAGAAACTCAAATGTCCTATTTTCATAAGAGGTGATTTTATATACACACTTTTCAATGGGCATTTATCACAAAACGTGTCCTTGGTATAGCATTCGTTTGCACTCAATACCGTAAAGTTCTTTCAACGGTTTCCCTTTATAAATATAAAACCATATTTTACCATATAAAATAGGTTTCGTTGTAGCTATTTTGACTTTTTATTGGCTGATGATAGGGACTTACCAATTTTCTTCTTTATGTTCTGATTTCTGAAAATTTCTGAATAAAATAGAGTATAAAAGATGATGTATTATTACCATATGTAAAATAGATTAGCCAATGGAAATTTGCTGTATCACTCAGGGAAACCAAATCTGAGCTTTGTAACAACCTAGAGGGGTAGGACGGAGAAGGCGATGGCACCCCACTCCAGTACTCTTGCCTGGAAAATCCCATGGATGGAGGAGCCTGGTGGGCTGCAGTCCATGGGGTTGTGAAGAGTCAGACACGACTGAGAGACTTCACTTTCACTTTTCACTTTCATGCACTGGAGAAGGAAATGGCAACCCACTCCAGTGTCCTTGCCTGGAGAATCCCAGGGACGGGGGGGCCTGTTGCGGTGCCATCTATGGAGTCACACAGAGTCGGACACGACTGAAGCGACTTAGCCGCAGCAAGAACAGCAGAGTGGTAGGAAAGGATGGGAGGTGGGAGGGAGGTTCAAGAGGGAGGGGACGTATGTATACCTATGGCTGATTCATGTTGACATATAGCAGAAAATAAAACAATATTGTAAAGCAATAATCTTTCAATTAAAATTTAACAGATTAAAAAAAAGATGTGTTTATGCTGTATATACAAAACTAGAAGCTCACTTGTTCTCTCTTATACTCAGATTATTTTTCTTTATGTAGAGAATGATAGAATGCTTACCTGGAGAAGTCCAGAAATTTATCAGATTTAATACTTTATTTTACAAATGATGATCCTGAGAGATGCCCAGAGTGTATCTTAATTTAAGTGACCAGTTCAAGAGTCAACTTTCCCTAAACTTGGTTGCCTTTCATGATTAGGCATTTTCTCAGCTCGTTCAGCTCCTCAGTATATAGGTTTCCACTGATGGCGACGACTGGCCAGGAGACAGAGGCAGGAGGAGACCCAGAAACTGATTACCACCCCACCTCTGACTTCAGGCTATCTTAGCCCTGGCCTTTTGGTATCTTCCCCCAATTGGGGCTCTGCAGCATGCTGTACCAAATGTGCACACAACTGATTAAATCTTCAGCAATTCAGATTAAATACTAAATATTCAGTAACTCATTAAACAAACTTTTGCTCTAACATGCATTTTATGAGTAGCCCTCATAGTCAACAAGAAAGTACGAAATGTGGTACTTGGGTGCAATCTCAAAAATGACAGAATGATCTCTGCTCATTTACAAGGCAAACCATTCAATATCATGGTAATCCCAGTCTATGCCCCTACCAGTAATGCTGAAGAAGCTGAAGTTGAAAGTTCTAAGAAGACCTACAAGACCTAGAACTAACACCCCAAAAAGATGTCCTTTTCATTATAGGGGACTGGAATGCAAAAGTAGGAAGTCAAAAGATACCTGGAGTAACAGGCAAATTTGGCCTTGGAGTACAGAATGAAGCAGGGCAAAGGCTAACAGAGTTTTTTCAAGAGAACACACTTGTCATAGCAAACACACACTTCCAACAACACAAGAGAAGATTCTACACATAGACATCACCAAATGGTCAATACCAAAATCAGATTGATTATATTGTTTGTAGCTGAAGATGGAGAAGCTCTACAGTGTCAGCAAAAACAAAACCGGGAGCTGACTGTGGCTCAGATCATGAACTCCTTATTGCCAAATTCAGATGTAAATTGAAGAAAGTAGGGAAAAACCACTAGACCATTCAGGTATGACCTAAATCAAATCTTTTACGATGTAGAGTGGAAGTGACAAACAGATTCAAGAGATTAGATCTGATAAACAGAATTATGGATGGAGGTTCATGAGTTGAACAGGAGGCAATGATCAAGACAATTCCCAAGAAAAAGAAGTGCAAAATGGCAAAATGGTTTTCTGAGGAGGCTTTACAAATAGCTGAGAAAAGAAGAGAAGTGAAAGGCAAAGGAGAAAAAGAAAGATATACCCATTTGAATGCAGAGTTCCAAAGAACAGCAAGGAGAGATAAGAAAGACTTCCTCAGTGATAAGTGCAAAGAAATAGAGGAAAACAACAGAATGAGAAAGATTAGAGATCTCTTCAAGAAAATTAGAGATACCAAGGGAACATTTCATGCAAAGATGGGCTTGATAAAGGACAGAAATGGTATGGACCTAACAAAAGCAGAAGATATTAAGAAGAGGTGGCAAAAATACACAGAAGAATTGTACAAAAATGATCTTCATGACCCAGATATGATGGTGTGATCACTCACCCAGAGCCAGATATCTTGGAATGTGAAGTCAGGTGGTTTTTAGGAAGCATCACTGTGAACAACACTAGTGGAGGTCATGGAATTCCAGTTGAGCTATTTCAAATCCTAAAAGATGATGCTGTGAAAGTGTTGCACACAATATGCCAGCAAATTTGGAAAACTCAGCAGTGGCCATAGGACTGGAAAAGGTCAGTTTTCATCCCAATCCCAAAGAAAGGCAATGTCAAAGAAGGCTCAGCCACACAATTGTAATCATCTCACATGCTAGCAAAGTAATGCTCAAAATTCTCCAAGCCAGGCTTCAACAGTACATGAACCATAAATTCCAGATGTTCAAGCTGGATTTAGAAAAGGCAGAGGAACCAGAGAGCAAATTGCCAACATCCGTCTGATCATCGAAAAAGCAAGAGAGTTCCAGAAAAATATCTATTTCTTCTTCATTGACTTTACCAAAGCCTTTGACTGTGTGGATCACAATAAAATGTGGAAAATTCTGAAAGAGATGGGAATACCAGACCACCTGATCTGCCTCCTGAGAAATCTGTATACCAGTCAAGAAGCAACAGTTAGAACTGGACATGGAAAAACAGACTGGTTCCAATCAGGAAAGGCGTACCTCAAGGCTGTATGTTGTCACCCTGCTTATTTAACATATATGCAGAGTACATCATGCAAAATACCGGGCTGGATGAAGCACAAGCTGGAATCAAGATTGCTGGGAGAAATATC
This sequence comes from Redunca redunca, assembly GCA_006410935.1. Lineage (NCBI taxonomy): Eukaryota > Metazoa > Chordata > Mammalia > Artiodactyla > Bovidae > Redunca > Redunca redunca. The sequence continues at coordinate 1,144,098 of SJYQ01000095.1, read as the reverse complement.
AATAACTTCAGATATGCAGATGACACCACCCTATTGCAGAAAGTGAAGAACTAAAGAGTTTCTTGAAGAAAGTGAAAGAGGAGATTGAAAAAGTTGACTTTAAGCTCATCATTCAGAAAATGAAGATCATGGCATCAATTTCCATCACTTCATGGCAAATAGATGGAGAAACAACTGAAACAATGATATAATTTATTTTGCGGGGGCTCTGAAATCACTGCAGATGGTGACTTCAGCCATGAAACTAAAAGACACTTGCTCCTTGGAAGAAAATCTATGATGAACCTAGATAGCATATTAAAAAAGCAGAGACATTACTTTGCCAACAAATGTACGTCTAGTCAAGCCTATGGTTTTTCCAGTGGCCATGTATGGATGTGAGAGTTGGACTATAAAGAAAGCTGAGCACCAAAGAATCGATGCGTTTGAACTGTGGTGTTGGAGAAGACTCTTGAGAGTCCCTTGGACTGCAAGGGGATCCAATCAGTCCATCCTAAAGGAGATCAGACCTGGGTGTTCATTGGAAGGACTGATGCTGAAGCTGAAACCCCAAACCTTTGGCCACCTGATGTGAAAACTGACTCCTTGGCAAAGACCCTGATGCTGGGAGGGATTGGGGGCAGGAGGTGAAGGGGACCACGGAGGATGAGATGGCTGGATGGCATCACAGACTCGATGGACGTGAGTTTGAGTAAACTCTGGGTGTTGGTGATGGACAGGGAGGCCTGGCGTGCTGCAGTCCATGGGGTCACAAAGAGTTGGACACGACTGAGCAACTGAACTGAACTGACTGAATATGCATTTTGAGTGAAAGAAAAACAGATATGCAAGAACTAAGTATAATATAAGTTAAAAATACAAGTTAAGTAGATATTCAGACTGTAGATGGGAAGGAGCTGGATTCAAATTTGAAAAAAAAAATGGTTTCAAAGAAAAGGCACTGGGAGTACTCATTAACCACTGAAAGGCATCGCAAAATTGAATCCAAATAGGGATCAGCTAACTGCATCAACAAAAGTGTGGACATGCTCAAATGGAGAGATTAGGGAACAGCAAGGATTATGATTTGGTTGAGGTTATTTCATGGATTCTATAAGAAAGTTCCTGGTCTCTTTGTTCTTTATGGATACTTCCTACCCTTCTACTACCTGTGAAGCAAATAATATGACTTGCTGTCAATATTTTAAAAATATGGACTTTTTTCAAATTTTCAGTATTTGCTTTAGGGATTCTAACAGTCATAAACTATGTTTTCTGTAACTTCTAGAGCAGCCTTCTTTATAGTGTATCTAAAACAAGGAGAAGTCTGGATGACAAGAGTTGAGAAATGTTGAAAGAATTCTCTACTGTAAAATATATAACATTATCTGTTCATGAAATTATAAACCTGAGTATTGAAAGATCCTTTACTGTTAGAAGCATGATAACTCACTGAAGAAACTGGAGGGCAGTATTTTACCCACAATTACACTGATAGTACTATTTATTTTTCAAGAGATTTTTTCTCTAGAATTCTCCTGTTTTAACATTATAAAACCCAAGAGTCTCATTTCATAGACAAACACATTGCACATATACATTTTTCTTTTTCTTCTTTTTTTTTCGGAGCCCAGGTCACTGAATTGCATCAATCACATTTTGTTATTTATACCTTACTCACATTTTAATCCATACATGACTCTCTATTATATTTGATTACATATTTATCAGTTATAAAATTAACAAATCTAAAGTCTCATGCGTATCAACAGCTCAGATATTTCTAAAAATGCACATTTGCCTCTGCACCTTTCCCCACATCTTATCTTTGACTTCTCACTCAGAAGTGTCATCTATCCTGAAGTTCCTGCTTCTTATCCCCTTGTTTTTCTTTAATATTTTCTATTACCAAAACATAAAAATGCTTAGCAAATACATTGCACAGTTTTGATTATTTTTTAACATATTAAAGGGGGTATAATTTTATATGAACATCTTAATGCAGGATTATTTTCTCAGATAATTAAGTATAATTTGGAAAGAGGAGATGGGAGCCTGAGGGAATAATAATAAAAGCCCATTCAATAAACATTTGTGGGAGAGTTAACATTTGCAGGCACTGGGGATACAAATATAAATAAAATATAATTCCTTCTTTGAGGAATCTGTAACTTGCAAGAAAAGGATATTGGTTGATAGCTACAATAAAATGTAAAAAGTATTATAAGAAAGATGTTTGCAAACTGATTTGTGTTTATGGAAGAGATGGTATTTCGCTTAAGTCTTTGAAGCCGTTTGGGACATCACTATGAGACACGCTTCAGACAGAGGGAGACAAACGGGCGGTGCTGTTGAAATGAAAGTAGAGCCGATACCAAACTCTCAGTAAACTAAGGGCCTAAACGGAATGGAAGGATCAAGTTAAGGAAGAAGGAATTAAGGCTAATGAATTAGTAAGAATACTCATGGACTGGGGGGAGCATCCAGAAGATGCCAGAAGTTACTATCAATAGCAATGGAAACAGTGACAGACTTTATTTTGGGGGGCTCCAAAATCACTGCAGATGGTGACCGCAGTCATGAAATTAAAAGACGCCTGCTCCTTGGAAGAAAAGTTATGACCAACCTAGACAGTTTATTGAAAAGCAGAGACATTACTTTGCCTACAAAGGCCCATCTAGTCAAGGCTATGGTTTTTCCAGTGGTCATGTGTGGATGTGAGAGTTGGACTGTGAAGAAAGCTGAGCAGCGAAGAATTGATGCTTTTGAACTGTGGTGTTGGAGAAGACTCTTGAGAGTCCCTTGGACTGCAAGGAGATCCAGCCAGTCCATCCTAAAGGAAATCAGTCCTGAATATTCATTGGAAGGACATATGCTGAATACTTTGGCCAATACTTTGGCCACCTGATGCGAAAACTGACTCCTTGGAAAAGACCCTGATGCTGGGAAAGATTGAGGGCAGGAGAAGGGGACGACAGAGGATGAGATGGTTGGTTGGCATCACCGACTCAATGAACTTGAGTTTGAGTGAGCTTTGGGAGCTGGTGAGGCTTGGCGTGCTGCAATTCATGGGGTCACAAAGAGTCGGACACGACTGAACTACTGAGCTGAACTGAACTATCAATATTGTAAATTCTATAAAAGGTTGTGATTATACGGAAATGGAAAACAAGTAAAACCCAGGGATAAGAGAGACTCCTACATTATGCTTCTCCAGATGAATAAGGGAAGGGATTGGTAGGGGAAAGATTTTTTTTCTATATTTAACAGTATTTGTTTTGCCTAATCACAATGTGTTTTCACTGCAGAGTATCTGTAACAGGTGTGCAGCGGTACAACCTGGCACACGACTTATGCAGCTTTACTATATTCATACCTCACGACCTATGAACGTGTGTGTGTGGCTCACACAAGTTCATTAGTGGGAATGTTCAAGGAAGCCCACTCATTTTTGGTTGGGCAGGACAAGGTGGAACCTACCCTGAGTATCCACACCGTGACTCAATAAATGAACTATGCACACAATGAACATTTAGCCTACAAAAAAAACCAGAATGTTGTGTTTTTTTATTTTTTTTTAGTCTGTTTCATATTGTGTCCTGGTATTCTTTATTCTTATCACAAAACTGACCAGATATGACTGAACTGTCTAATCCATTCTTTTCATTCATGTGGAGTCACCGTGTTCTGAAATCTCATTACTACAGAGCTTCCTTGCCATTTGACGTTGGGCGTAGCATGGGTGTAATTTGTCTGGAAGCTTCAGTGACTACTATAGCGGGTCCTGGCCTCACACTCACACTCTTTTTTTAAAAATAACCCCAACAGTTCACAGGCAGCAATCTGCCTTTTTCTCTGTGCCCATCGGCTGTCTGGTTCTCATAAAATTACCCTGACACTCACAAAGCAAATGTCCTTCGAGTTTTGACTGCAGGGTGAGGTGACCCACCAGATGTGGTATTCTGGTGCAGTTTGAAGGAAGCATACAACGTTTACATTAACCTTTTCAGGCCCTTTTCCATGTGGGGTTAGCAGCACGGCAGTTAAATAAAGATGCTTAGTCATCCAGAATCCCATAAGCACTTGACACCGTGTCAGGTAATCTACTCTATGCCATGCGACTTGGCCAGCCTGGATGTGACAGAGAAGCAGCCTGGTATTTAGAAGTCAATGCTATTTGAGTACCTCTGTACGTCAGGACTTCATGCTGACTACTTTCTTTTCCTTTTGGTAAAATGCTTTTTCCAAACCTCATGATGAGGCAACTGGCCACTAATAGGAAGGGAATGGAAATTTCTTCCTGTTTTTCTGGAATCCAAACAGATTCCTTAATTACTTTATTTATTTCTTGGATTATGATCTTGCAGACAGAATATTATGGATGGCATACTAGGAAACAATGTCCTTTCAAATGATTGAACAGTTCACTAAGGGATCTTTATACTAACGGTACTTTTCTTTTAATCTGTTTTATGTTTTACCATAAATAAAAAAAATATTGATATCTGGCAATACTAGTAGCTTAATCCAAGAAAGAACATAGATACCTATAGAGATAACAACCCTTAAACCTACATATCTTACATTTATTTTCCTAAGAATTGAAAACCAAATCTAAACACATGCCTTTTCTTGGTTAAAGTTTCTGACAAAATAGCATGTGGTTTTCTTAAAAATTGTTATTTTTCTCTGTCTTTCCTTTTTAATTTATGAAAAAAGAACATAGCAGCTAGCTGT
>SJYQ01000095.1:1104305-1139367 GCA_006410935.1 Redunca redunca | reverse complement strand
AGCTGTAGATTTAAATGTTCCAAGAGCTTTAAGGTGACACAAATATCATTTTGCACATGTGAAATTCATCATAATGCTCAAGTAATAATAATAATAAAAAACCTCATGAGGATTTTCCTTGCTAAATAGTTGTGACAGATTAGAAATAATAGTTCCTATTAATAAGTGATTTAATGTGTCCCACCATGTGTCAAAGCCCCCAACTATTTGTCAATAAACAGCATACAAACTGACGCAGGCATGTAAGAAAGCATACAAATGTAAAGATCACAAGGAGGCTCCGGCTCTTCCATCAGAGGTTTCTTATCAGCAGGGAAAGGTTTTGCAACATTCCTTTGTGAAAATTCTCTTGTATTTGTATCTGTCCAAAATGTCTGTTCTTAAATTTAACCTTTCCAGTGGACTTTTCTGGAGCTACTTTTACTCTGCGCTCGTTTTCCCAGTGTATCCTGCTCCCTTTGTAGTGTCTCAGTTGATTCAGGGGCATAGTCCCCCACTGTTGACAGGAAGACTGAGGGTGTGAGACAGAATGAAGATGGGATGGGGCTGGAGGAACAGGATAGCAAATAGGCTATCTTAGAGGAGAATATATTAGATATCTTAGAATGGAGGATATTCAGATAGATTATCTGTGTCCTGTCCTTGGCTGGAAATAAATCCTCACAGATAACTGTGGCTAAAAGTTTTATTTCTTAAGCTGGTTTTAGGAACGTGACCATGTGGAATATATGTGCATATATGTTTTTGTCCAAGTATGTATTATATGCTGTATGTAGGGATATCTGCAGATACGGCAAGCTGTATGCTAATCTGATCAAGGGCATTTTTCATAATATACATATGGGCATTACAAATGAATGCGAAGACAAGAAAACACTAACTCCCAGTAACTGTCTAGAATCTTCCCTGGGGACAGGATGGTGATTAAAGAGAGCTATAGTTTATCCAGCAGTCCCACTATGACACCTGTTTTGCAGGTCCTATTTAAGATGTTCTCACAATATCACTCACAGTGACAGTAAAGGTAGTGTTATTGCATATATTTTACAGACATATGAAGTACAACAATACATGATTTTGTGTTCACAAACCTGCTTTCCCCCCATCTGCCCATACTTCAGCCCCTGGAAGAGAGTTTCTTTGTTGATTACAGAGTCAAGAAGCAAATACATCTGTAGCAAAATAAACTGTATTTGGGACTGGAAGATATGACCTACAGCAGCAACAGAACGTAACCCTTGTAGGTGCTCTACAGAGAAGACATCGGAAGTATTTGAAGTGTCCTTCTGCAGGACACTTCAAAGCTGGACGTCTCTCCAAGATAATGGCTAGACTCGGTTGGGAAGTGTCCTAGGGCAGGACTGACGGCTGAAGAGGGAAATCCGAGTGAAGGGACTCTGGAGTGCTCATGCGTTAGGAAGCCTGCATGGTCATAGTGAGACTTGAGGGTATCAGCAAAGAACTCTTTTGCAATAGCTTCTGGCCCCTGGCTGAATTTTTAATTCTCTGAGAGTAACATTATTTTCTTTCTAAATACAGATTGTTCTTGCAACCTTTTCCAGATGTTGCCAGTGTTAAGTATGGTACTACAGAAAGAAGTGAAGTAACTTAGCTACACTCTGACTTGGCCAATTTCTAATTTGAATTCAGGTTTGTCTGACTTCAAGTCTATGTCTCTAAAGCCGTGTCCCACTGCTCACAGAGTACACAAGGGGCAACTTGTGCTTCTGCTGGTCAATCCGCTATAACTGACAGTAGATACTGCCCAGCATACAGTAACAGGGTAATATGGCTGATGAATGAGAAACTCTCATGTGCAACAGCAGAGAAGGCAATGGCGCCCCACTCCAGTACTCTTGCCTGGAAAATTCCATGGGCAGAGGAGCCTGGTGGGCTGCAGTCCCTGGGGTCGCGAAGAGTTGGACATGACTGAGCAACTTCACTTTCACTTTTCACTTTCGTGCATTGGAGAAGGAAATGGCAACCCACTCCAGTGTTCTTGCCTGGAGAATCCCAGGGACGGGGGAGCCTGGTGGGCTGCCGTCTATGGGGTCGCGCAGAGTCGGACCCGACTGAAGTGACTTAGCAGCAGCAGCAGCAGCATGTGCAACAGAGGAGTGCTATTTTAGTTGCCTAAAATGAATTTTATTCAATGAGGAAATGTCTACATTGTATCTGCTTATAACCCCTTGAGTAAATGAGTAAATGTCATGACAAAAGAGAGGATTTGTTGTTAAATCTATACTCCTATAAGTTGTAGCACTCTGAAATATGTCTATGTTTTCAATATCAGATGTACATAGACTTTCATATGTACAGATAAATTGATAGTAAGTAGGTATAGAGAGAGGTAGATGGGATACAATTGCAACCTTTGGAGAAGAGGTAAAATCGTAATCCTTGCCACATAGCAGGAAGAGATATTTGCACTGCATTTGCCTGGCTAAATATACTTTTGTCTATTTGAGATGAATTTTAAAGCAAATATATCTTTGAACCCATGAATTACATTTGCTTTAGTACTGAGAGTTGGAAGAACACGTTTTAATAGACTTGTAAAATTCAATCCTGACAGGATGTTATACATTTTCCTATTGTTAGTTTGTTTTAATTACATGCCGCCCCCCATCACAGAAACAAAACCTTCTCCACACGGCAACTTGGATGCTACTACTGCTTTCACCAACACTGAGCAAAAACATAGCTCTATTATGAAAATTATTCTGAGAAAGCAGGCTGAAACTAGAGTTCTCATTTTGTATAAATGGCAAGTGGCACTTCACCATTTAAATTATGTCATCTCTTAATTTCTTGCACAGTGTCATAGTTACAGTACATGTTCAATAAATGCTGTCTTACACTGAAGCTAGGAGTGTGGGCCCTGAATAAAAGATTTATGGCAAGAGAACCAGACAATTCAGTTTTCTTCTGGTAAATCCAGCTAAGTTGGCACAACCTAATTTGTGGGTAATGATCAGGAATACTTATTATTATAAATTTCAGTGCTGTTATGCCTGAGTTATTTGTACAAACTTAAATCACAATCTAATTTACTGAGTGTACTTCATCTTTGAGATAAAATATTATTTTATATAAATATAGATACATATATGTACATGAAATGAACTGATGCACTTACTAGTCTAAACAGGACATCTGGGAGAGTTTTCCAGCATACTCAAAAATGAAGATTTCTATGAGACGAATTAAGAAGTAGTCAGAAACCTATCTCTGAATTCCTGAAATAGCAATAGAAAGCAGTGAGCTCATGCTCAGAGAGAGTGTGATAAAAGAGAACATTAATCTGAAGTCAAGGGTGTGGCTTAGGTAACTCAGGCTAAAAGTGCTCATTCCTGTAAAAGATGAGATTGAGAGAAACTTGAAAAAGCTCCCTCACTGTTAGGATGAATGTTAGGTATGCAATTTTGCCCACACATTTTGTCATTTAGTTTGATTTAGAATATGAAAGGACAAAAGAAGCTCTATCCAGGGAATAAAAGTTTTATAAGAGAATGTGAATTGCCACTCTGCTTATTTAACTTATATGCAGAGTACATCATACAAAATGCCAGGCTGGATGAAGCACAAGCTGGAATCAAGATTGCCGGGAGAAACATTAATAACCTCAGATACACAGATGATACCACCCTTATGGCAGAAAGTGAAGAGGAACTAAAGAGCCTCTTGCTGAAAGTGAAAGAGGAGTGAAAATGTTGGCTAAAAACTCAACATTCAGAAAACTAAGATCATGGCATCTGGTCCCATCACTTCATGGCAAATAGATGGGGAAACAATGGAAACAGTGACAGACTTTATTTTTGTAGGTCTCCAAATTCACCTCAGATGGTGACTGCTGCCATGAAATTAAAAGACACTTATCCCTTGTAAGAAAAACTATGACCAATCTAGACAGCATATTAAAAAGCAGAGACATTACTTTATACCAACAAAGGTCCTTTTAGTCAAAGCTATGGTTTTACCACTAGTCATGTAAAGAAAGCTGAGCACCAAAGAATTGTTAGTTTTGAACTGTGGTGTTGGAGAAACTCTTGAGAGTCACTTGGACAGCAAAGAGGTCCAACCAGTCCATCCTAAAGGAGACCAGTCTTGAATGTTCATTGCAAGGACTGATGCTGAAGCTGAAACTCCAATACTTTGGCCACCTGATGCGAAGAAATGACTCATTTGAAAAGACCCTGATGCTGGGAAACATTGAGGGCAGAACAAGGGGATGACAGAGGATAAGATGGTTGAATGGCATCACCGACTCGATGGACATGAGTTTGAGTAAGCTCTGGGATTTGGTGATGGACAGGGAGGCTTAGCATGCTGCAGCCCATGGGGTCACAAAGGGCCGGACATGACTGAGTGGCTGGACTGAACTGAAGAGGATGTGAGAGATGATTTCCTATTGGACTTGGCATGGTTGTATAGCTCCTGGGGATAAGTGGGAAAATTAGTAGTACCTGTACTCCATTTTATTTAAAAGGAATGCTTTGATAAGAAATAAAGCCCTTTTATTTTCTAGCTTATAATTGTCTAATTGCAATCCCAGTGTGGGTGCACACACACAAACACACACGCACTCATGGATAATGTATTCTTTCATCCCAATTGTCTTAGTATTGATATCTGCCTTTGACTGTGTGGATCGCAACAAACTGTGGAAAATTCTGAAAGAGACGGGAACACAGACCACCTGACCTGCCTCTTAAGAAATGTGTATGCAGGTCAGGAAGCAACAGTTAGAACTGGACATGGAACAACAGACTGGTTCCAAATAGGAAAAGGAGTCCTTTAAGGCTGTATATTGTCACCCTGCTTATTTAACTTATATGCAGAGTACATCATGAGAAACACTGGGCTGGAAGAAACACAAGCTGAAATCAAGATTGCTGGGAGAAATATCAATAACCTCAGATATGCAGATGACACCACCCTTACGGCAGAAAGTGAAGAGGAGCTAAAAAGCCTCTTGATGAAAGTGAAAGTGGAGACTGAAATAGTTGGCTTAAAGCTCAACATTCAGAAAATGAAGATCATGGCATTTGGTCCCATCACTTCATAGGAAATAGATGGGGAAACAATGGAAACAGTGACAGATTTTATTTTGGGGGCTCCAAAATCAGTGAGATAGTGACTGCAGCCATGAAATTAAAAGACTCTTGCTCTTTGGAAGCAAAGTTATGACCAACCTAGATAGCATATTCAAAAGTAGAGACATTACTTTGCCAACAAAGGTCCATCTCGTCAAGGCTATGCTTTTTCCAGTAGTCATTTATGGATGTGATAGTTGGACTGATAATGAAAGCTGAGCACCAAAGAAGTGATGCTTTTGAACTGTGGTGTTGGAGAAGACTCTTGAGACTCCCTTGGACTGCAGGGATATCCAACCAGCCCATCCTAAAGGAGATCAGTCCTGGGTGTTCACTTGAAGGACTGATGTTGAAGCTGAAACTCCAATACTTTGGCCACCTGATGAGAAGAACTGACTCATTTGAAAAGACCTTGATACTGGGAAAGATTGCAGGCAGAAAGATAGGAGAAGGGAACGATTGCAGAGGATGAGATGGTTGGATGGCATCACCAGCTCAATGGACATGATTTAGGGTATACTCTTGGAGTTGGTGATGGACAGGGAAGCCTGGCGTGCTTCAGTCCAAGGGGTTGCAAAGAGTCAGACACGACTGAGTGACTGAACTGAACTGAACTTGTAACTGCAGACATGACTTATGTTACTTTGGTTACCAGCTCTAATTAAGCATCTATTACTACAAGCGACCTGGTTTGTTACATTAGTTTAGGTGCTTAGAGCACACACACAATTTCTAAGTCTGCTAAGATTACAATACCAAGGGTATTAGGAAATTAATATTTAATACTAGCCGAGTTTGGAGTAAAGTGACAGTTTTTAAATGGGATTGGTTGAATGAGAAGGAAAGATTGCTTTAAAGTATGAACTGTCTGACTGGTAAGGAAATTATCTCTTCAAGAACTTTTTATAGCTTTCGGATTATCCCTAGTTCATATAGCTCCCGCGTAATGTTACTCTGTCTCATGCAGATGCTCTTCACACAGCACTTAGAAACTGGACATTTGGTGCAATATATTATTACTCTTATTTACATATTTTTCTTTTATGTTCTTGATAATGTAACATTTGCTATGTATATACTTTAAATACCTTATGTCATATAATTCTCCAATTTTCTAGCTAGTGGAATCTAAGATGAATAGTAATTTGTCTTCCCATCTAGAATGTGAGCCCCTTGAGGGTAGGAATCACATTTTAATTTGCTGTAATGCCTTATGCAAATTGATTGCTCAACTAATTTTATTGAATTGAATGTTTTTCTTGTCTAATTCAGGAATAAAAAAAGACTTTTCTAAATTCATGAGCATAATTATGTTTTAAGTTCTTTTGCAAAAGATATGTTGGGATTAATATATTACAGTTGTAAATATATGGCTTAGCAATCTTTCTATAGACAGTGGCAGACAGGAATTTATCTAATCTTTAAAAATAAATATTTAAATTACTGACTGACTGACATCCAAATTGAAACAAAGTATCTTGTATTAAAATGCAAAAGGGGAATATTTCAGCTGAACAGCATTGCCCTTGTTTAAGCAACAGTGCTTTATTAGTTAGTAAAAATATTAGCTATGCTAGATTAAAAGAATTGAGGCTGCTTTGCTAATTAAGAATTTTAATTAATAAGATTTATTCAGCTATAGCTTATAGATATCTTGGTTTCAGGATATATAATATTGTTTAATGCCAAATATTTAAAAATTTGTTTGTACATGCTTGATATCTATACTTAATATGACCCCCAAGGTTTTGGTTATCTTTAGAGACTTGGAAATAATTATCTAACTATATTGATATAATAGCAAGAAGTGGAAATACTGAGGATAAAGTCAGCTAAATTCTTCAGGAATTTGTGTTGATTCCCATCTTAGTTTTCTCTATATAAAGAAAAGTAACTGGACTTTTTAATAAAGTTAAATATAACTTTCTTCTCAGAGTATTATTTTTCTGAAGATATTTTTTCCTTTTCTCTCTGTCCTTTAGAGTAACCAGGATGGTGGCTACCCTTCTGAGAGTGTTGGATTTTCTTTACTTCATATCATGTATCCATTTCTGGCTAAACCTATTTTCTTCTTAGGGAACAGAAACCCATGCAAGATTCAGGGAATCGGGAACTTTTCCCCTCAAATCATAGTTTTTCTCTACTTTCTGAAATAGGTGGTTATTCGGGTACTGACATAGAAATTCATGGAGCAGAAAATAACGATGTTTATTTCTAGGTTTCTAGTTGATCTAATGCCAAGTAACAAAGCTTTGGAAACACAGTTAGGTAGCCTCTTTAAACAATCATACTGAGAAAATTCAAGCAATGAAAAGTGAAGTTGCTCAGGCGTGTCTGACTGTTTGCAACCCCATGGACTGTGGCCTACCAGGGTCCTCCGTCCATGGGATTTTCCAGGCAGGAACATTGAAGTGGGGTGCCATTTCTTCTCCAGGGATTGAATCTGGGTCTCCCGCATCATAGGCAGACACTGTACCATCTGAGCCATCAAGCAATAAAATTAGGCTGCTAACCTACTAAATTCAAGTAAAATGGATCTAACATTTTATAATAATGTAGGAATGTTTTTTTCTGTAGTAGAATATTCAGTTGGTTTTAATTTGTTAAGTTTTAAGGTCACTTATCATAAAGCAAAGCCTTACTTTATGTGCAGGAAAATTCCAGAAGCATGTGCCTCAGGTCTAAAGGAAACAAAGCCGTTCTAAAGAACTCGGGAGCGTCCGTAACAGCAATGTGAGACAGACATTTTCCTCAGCCGTGTGACCCTGGTCCTCTCCATGCATCTCTCTGCGCTTCTTTTTCTTCACATGTGAAATGAAGGGATCTGACTAGATGATTTTAAACTACTTCCAGCATTCACGATATGTATTCCCTCGTGTGGATTTTCCGTTTACGGAGACTGACTGAGGCTGTACTCAGGAGACAGGTGATTCCACACAGATTAGACCTCAGAGCATGCTTTCCCTAACTCTACATCCTTTCCTGCGGGACTCTGAAGAAAAACTAACTGATGGTAGAGGTCATTTTAAAAATATTTCAACCAATGTGTTTTTATTACTGGTGCAGTGATATATACCAGTATATTGACAGTTTACTGTAATTTATCAAAGACAAATTTCTTTCAGTAGCCACAACTGAATGTGAATCACAAATAATTGCTCATGGACATGGTTTGGTTAAAATTTCCTCAGAGAACCATCAATAAAAGTTATTGAAAGTCAGTATCATGATTTAGAAGTACAAATCAACCTTTCAGGGTGTTTTTCTTTAAACCTATACTTACTGATGGAAAAAAATTAAACTTAAATGTATTAAAATTAGATCAGCTTAGGCTTAGTAAGTTCACCAAAAGGATGTATTGAGAGTGGAAAGTAAAACAGAATCTATTATATGTTAAGGATTTAACCTGATATACAATATAATTTGATGTAACATATTCTGAAAGTGTAAGTCGCTCAGTCGTGTCCCACGCTTTGGGACCCTTAAAGTTCTCCAGGCCAGAATATTGGAGTGGGTAGACTTTCCCTTCTCCAGCGGATCTTCCCAACCCAGGAATGGAACAGGGTTTTCTTGCATTGCAGGTGGATTCTTTACCAACTGAGCTATCAGGGAAGCCCCAACATATTCTAATTAGCCTAAATATGGTCTGTAGAATATCTTTACATTGACTTTATAATTTTAAACAAATGAAAACAACGTAAATAAATGTTGCTACTGCTACTGCTAAGTCACTTCAGTCGTGTCCAACTCTGTGTTGAGGTTCTTATAAATGAATGAGAATTTTTCAGATGTGTAATTTTTAAGTTCATTTATAGTCAACATTTTTGTGAATGCTCAGGAACAGATAATAAGCAACATCTTTTTATTTGTGGCTGATACTAACTTGGATGATATTGCATACACAGGGGAGGACAGGGAAATAATTTTAATAAAGAACCTGGAGGCATTAAAAGTGTGGTAAGGAAATGATAAAACTGAGATTTAAGTTGTAAAAATGCAAATCATTACACAAGGGGAGGAAATAACCTAATGCAGTCACTCAGGGGGTGGGACAGACCCAAGAAAACAGTTAGGGGCAAAATAAATCTCTGGATGATGGTGCAAAGCACATGAGATATGAACCAGCAGTGATAATAGGGAGGAAATGTTCCCTTGTGCTTTTGAACCACAAAGAGGCATTGTGGCGTAGGAAGATGAAGCGAATGGCACCTAAACATGGGATTTAGCTTCTGCTACACATCAGAAAAGTTGGCATGAATGCACAGTTGGACACATAGCTGCTTAGGGGTCTGACTGCTAGGAAGCTGCTTCAATAGAGTGAATTTCTGTTATAGGTCTGTTCAATGGACTCCTTTTAAATTGATATAGAGCAAAGGAATAGAGCACAAAATAGTGACTGTCCCTATGAGCAATGTCTCATTCCACATAAATAGCAGATAAGCTTCATTCTGGTTAAACACAACTCAGCCTTCACAAAAGTCAGGCCATGGAAACAAGCATTTCTAACACATAAAGATAACTTTAAAAATTTAAGCAAGCTAGTTGCTCTTTGGCTTTCAGTCACACACCACACTAAAAGAAGGTTGAGCACCAAAGAATTGATCCTTTGAATTGCTGTGCTGGAGAAGACTCTTGAGAGTCCCTTGGACAGCAAGGAGATCAAACCAGTCAATCCTAAAGGAAATCAACCCTGAATATTCATTGGAAGGACTGATGATGAAGCTGAAGCTCCAACACTTTGGCAAACTTGATGAGAAGAGTCGACTCATTGGAAAATTTCTAAACTCACCCAGGAAATAAGTTGCAAAGCCAGGATTTAAATACACCTAATGCTAAAGTCCCTAGTTGGCACTAGTGGTAAAGAACCCACCTGCCAATGCAGGAAACGGAGGAAACACAGGTTCAGTACCTGGGTCGGGATGATCCCCCGGAAGAGGGCACGGCAACCCACTCCAGTACTCTTGCCTGAATAATCCCACGTACAGAGGAGCCTGGCAGGCTACAGTTCACGGTGTCACGGTCAGATATGACTGAAGTGACTTAGCATGAATGCAGTGCTGAAGTCCAAATTTTTCCATTGTTAAATTAGCTCATTGACTCTGTAACTGACCAGTGGCCTTTGATTCTTTATAACAAGTTATGTCTCCTTATTTGCTCTTAGAAACTTTCTTTGGATTTTTATTTTACAAAGCCTTTGATTATGTTTTTCCTTGGCTTTAATCACCTTCTGTTAATCATATGGTAGAAAAAATATCTGGATTTGTTTCCAGGTTCACATACACGAAATTTAGAAACCACAGAAATGATAGATTTTACAAGTAAAAATTCTCTTGTGAACAAGTACAATGTCAAGACATGAGACTATTATTCATTTGTTATTCAGAACTTGATCTTGGTTGAGCCCAATGGTCAGA
The DNA here is from genome assembly GCA_006410935.1 of Redunca redunca. NCBI lineage: Eukaryota > Metazoa > Chordata > Mammalia > Artiodactyla > Bovidae > Redunca > Redunca redunca. The sequence goes on along the minus strand of SJYQ01000095.1, from coordinate 1,128,857 downwards.
GTCATCACAAGAAGCACCAGGGAAATACCCTTTGCAAGATGATTCACATTCATCAGGCCCTATAAATTAAGCATATACATTCTTGTGCATGTAAAGAAAACATATAACTTTTATTAAAAAAAAAAGCCTTTGTTTGACTTCCCAATTTTTCTTTTGTTCAGACAAATAATTTGGTATCTGGGTATACTTATTCAGGTATGCCTGTAAAACCTTCTGAGATGATAAGTATGTAGGGAGCTGAATGATATTTCCCAAGTAGCATAATGTGAGCACCTTCATTAGACATAATGACTGAAATTGACGTGGTGTAAAGTGAACAATGTTCTATGGGCTTTTTAATTTTACAGACTGGCTTTAAGTAGGGAAGATAAAAATATTAGTATGCCAATTTTTCAGAATGAAACTTGTGCATAATTATACATAGCACTGATTAGCTTAAGGGTTTATTGTTCACCCTCTGTAATCTGCTGTGTCTGTCAACAGATAACACTTTGGGTGACCATCAAGTAATTTAATTATCATGGGCACAGCCAAGGTAAACCCACTTAAAGAAACTTTTGTCTAGATTTAATAAATGTGATCATAATTTAAAACATTAATGCCATAAGCCCCAAGTGAAAATTACCATGAATAAAAGATTATGCTCTGTTTGGCATTACTTGATTTGGAAAAAAAGGAGAGGGAATATCAAAACATGTTTATCCATTTCAAGTAAATTTTAAAACATCAGTGAGAAAGCCTTGATGTTTGATATAGCATCTTAAAGAAGTATACTTTTATGAGAAAGAATTATCTTGGTTCCACGTACCGTCTGGATCAAGTTGTCTCTTCCAGTTGCTGATATCATAGCAAAAAGTATTTACAAATTATTGAGATATGGTCAAGGTTAGGGTGTTCAATGGCCTTTCTGGCTTTTTCTAATTTTTCTGAGAACACATTACATTCAAGGCAGTTCTTGAACAAGCAGCTGAAGTTGGAGCCAAGCAGGTAAGTTAGTGTCTCAGAGGCCTCGCTAGCATTTCAGCCATCACCAGAAAATCAACTGGAAAAGAAGTCACCTGGAAAATCGAAGTATTGTATCTTGTTAAATAGATCAGCACATAGGCAGGGGAAGGCATTTCTCCTACATTGTCCAGTCAGTTTCAATATTCTGGCTTTGAAATTCTTAAATGTGGAATTAAACTGCTTATGTATAAACCAGGAGGAAAAAAAATATTTTCTTTAGCATTCAGGGATTTAGAGTATTAAACATGTATAGGATGGTCAGAAGTGGGAAGAAGTTATAATGTTGTGGAAAAAATGAGCCTGCGTATCAGGGAGAAGTCTGAGGCCCAAACCTTAGAAAAGAGGCTCAAGTTCAGAGTGGGATAAACATGGGGTGCTTCTTGATTCTGACAGACAGAAGCCGGGGCTTGACTTCCACAGGCCTCTGCACTCTAAGGTTAAAATTTTACCAGAGCTTCAGGGCAAGTCTGTGACCAAAACGTCAAGGCCCTCAAAACCGAGGAGGAGAGATGTGGATACTGGAGAAGACCTAGGGAAAGTGTAGCAAACATGCAAGAAAATGACACTTTCGTTTTTAACCTCATATGCTAGAATCTCCTACCCAATTTATTTGCAGCAAATTGTATGGAAGTCAATGGGCAGATACATCTGGAAAGGGGGCAGAGTGTTCGTGTGCTGAGCAAAGTGCAAAGGGGGCAAAGGGGTTACCTCCGATGTGATCTCCAAAGTGTTAAGGCAGTTTGAGACCAGTGAAAATCTAAACTAAAAAGCTGAACGTTTACTTTATACATAACATGTAAGAACTGGCAAGAACAGGTATTATACCTGCTAAAGTTCCTACACTAATCCAGGGCTTTTAATATTGCAAATGTTTTCATTTTTATCTTCTGAGAAAAACACAAGAAACTAAGCAGGTAGAATATGATTGATGTTAATGAAAAATGCACATTTTCCTATAAAAATAGTGAAACAGTTGTACAGATTTTCTGGAAAGAGTCCCAGCATTGGAACCAGATCAGTAACCTGTGCCTATTGTTCGCTTGTATGTGTGCCCGAGTGGGTTGCTGTTGCTATTATTTTTTTAAGGACAGACACATTGTCCCATTTCTGGAGGTTCTGATTCCGCAGGTATGGAATATTACCTGTGTATCTCAGTTTTGCTTTGCTTTTTAATAGCTTAACGTGATACTACCATACATGCATGTTTTATAATTACAGTTTGAACAAACTTTAGAATTAAATGCAAGGCTTTCAGAGTAATATTGGTCCGAATAATAATTCTAGACAAAATAGCCAATTAATCAAGTTGTTCAATCTTAGGTTCCTTGATATTAAAACTGGGATGTTTTACACAAAAATAAACTCAAAGTGGCTTAAAGACAAATATAAAACATCTTACCATAGGACTCTTAGAATAGAACACAGCAAAATATTCTCTGACATAAATCGTACCACTGTTTTCTTAGGTCGATCTCCCAAGGCAAGAGAAATAAAAATAAAGGTCAACAAATGAGACCTAATCAAATTCACAAACTTTTGTACAGCAAAGAAATCAAAACAAAAGGACAAACTACAGACTGGAGGAAATACTTGCAAATGATGTAACTGACAAGGGCTTAATTTCCAAAATACACAAATAGGTCATATAACTCAACAGCAGCAAAGCAAACAATCCAACCTAAAATGGGCAGAATCCCTTGACAGACATTTCCCCAAAGAAGACACACAAATGGCCAACAGGCGCTTGGAAACATACTCAACATCGCTCGCTATTAGAAACATGCAAATCAAAACCACAGTGAGGCATCACTTTGCATCAGTCCGAATGACCATCCTGAAAAAGACTGCAAATTAAAAATGTGGGAGACGGTGCAGAGAGAAGGAAAGCCTCCTCTATGTCGTTGGTGGGAATGTACACTGATGAAACCAGTATAGAAAACAGTTTGAAGGTTCTTCAAAAAAGTAAAAATAGAGTTGCCACGTGATCCAGCAATCTCATTCTGGAGCATATATCCTGACAGAAGTGTAATTTAAAAAGCTACGTGTACCCCTGTGTTCATGGCAGTACCATTCACAATAGCTGAGACAGAGAATCAACCTAAATGTCTATCAGCAGATGAATGGATAATGCAGTTGTGATAAACATACATGGAAGAAAGATATATATGTAAATAAAGCTTTTACATTCTTTCGAGAGAAACAAAATGAAACAAATACATGGAGAGGCATACTTTGTTCTTTAATGACTCAGCTGGTAAAGAATTCTGCAATGTAGGACACCCAGGTTCGATTCTGGGTCGGGACTATCCCCTGGAGAAAGGAATGGCAACCCACTCCAGTATTCTTGCCTGGAGAATCCCATGGACAAAGGAGCCTGGTGGGCTATATAGAGTCTATGGGGTTGCAAAGACTTGGACACGACTGAGTGGCTAACACTTTCACTTTGTTTTTGGAAAAGAAGATCAAGTAGGAAAAGCTTAAAATTCTACATAAATTAGTCTGTATATATAACGCAATTCAGTAAAATCACCAAAATATTTTCTGAACCTTGACCACCTTATTCTGAAGTTTATAAAGAAATATTAAAAATGAAAAAAAAAAGTTAGAAATGTTCTGGGAAAAAAGTTAAAAATGACCAATCCAAACTGATACTAAAAGCATTCTATAAAATTAGCCATTTAAAAAGTAAACTCTGTGGTAGATGAATACAGAAACTGTTTCACTGAGTAGACTATCAGGATTATATGAGTCAGGATTTGACAAATGAGAGAAGTGACAATGTAATCACTGGGAGGAAGACGAACTTTTCAATCAGCAATATTGGGGCAACTGAGTAGACAGTCAAGTCCTCGGGAAAATACCTTGGGACTTTTACCATAAAAAATGTTCCCTTTTCTTAATTCATAAAAAATTAGTGAAAATTTATTAAAAATTAAGGTAGTAACCTGTCAGAAAATGGGCAAAGAATATGATGAAAATTTCACAGAAAAAAGCAGTGAAGTCATTTAAATATATGACAAGATATTCACCCGTGATAATGAGAGAAACAAAATACAGATTAGAACTATAATGCAATTCCAGTTTTCAGCTGTTAACTGGCAAGTATCAAACAGTCTGAAAACACAGCATTGGTGAAGTTTGAACAAACAGGAGGCCTCAGCCACTGATGATTAGAATGACTTTTTTGAAGAAAGCAGAGTGCAGATATGTGTTATGGATGCTCCCATATGTATTAATTTAAAACAGAATATTTGCACAGTTATGCCTGGATGTTCATAGGGTATCTTTGCAAGTCTACACAGTGTCATCGATATTACTAGAAGCAAGTAGTAACTGATCTTCAAAAACATGTCAAGTTGACTTAAGACCTGGTAACACATTGATGCTGGGTTATAAAATTGTCATGTCTATAGAGTGAAGAAGAAATGAGTAAATGATTTTATATACAACCAAGATAAGCATGGGTGAAGAAAAAGAAAGCATTATGGGGAAAAGGAATAGGAAAGGAAGTGAACAGAAAGTCTTGGTAAATCAGATGGTTATTACTTTTATTGGAGTGATCATTTCGTAATATACATAAATGTTCAATCATTATGTAGTACACTTGAAACTAACTTTGTATTATACATCAATTATGTTTCAACTAAAGAAATAATAAATGTATGTATTATGCATATATGTGTGTTCTGTGATTTGGACCCAGGTGTATTTTAGTTGAATTATTATTACTTTCAGTTAATCTTTGCTTCAGTAATAATACTGACATTTTGCTTTATTATCTCTTTCATCCTAGCAATTAGAATAATTTTATGTTTAAATATACACTTACAATAATTTTTTTGTGCTTTCTCTTTGGGCTGTACATTTCTTAGGGTAATTTTTAAGTTAGAGAACATTATGGACATGCTTTATAACTATCTTAACAAGTTTTAAGATGCATTTCATGCCCTCGCCAAATGTTCCTATCACCTTAAATGGTGTTACAAGTTTCTTTTTTCCTTATCATTGCTTTGGAGAGGGAGAAGATTGTTTCGATCACTATCGCAAACTAGAATGCTGCATTCTAACACTGTTGATCAAGAGGACTGGGGAGCGAAGTCAAGAGAATGGTTTACATTTCCCATGATCCTTTTTACCTCAAGCTTTCCCCACCTACAAATAAGCCAGTGTTAGTGCTCAGAGTCGGACACGACTGGAGCGACTTAGCAGCAGCAGCAGCAGTGCCATTACCATCAGGGAAAACGTTGAAAACAGGTAAGGGGGATTTTTGACTGGTCTATTATCCAGTCGAGTCTAACTGGAATCACGCCATTCGCGTTAGTCCAAAGCGGGTGCTAGCCAGGTTTAAGTAGCCTGGTAACCATATTTCAACAGACTGTTTTACTCGTATAGATGAGGCAACTAAAAAACCCAGATATATCTGCGAATTTTAAAAAATGAAGCATTTTTCTTTAACATGTGCACCTTCCTTAAGTACAGCTATTCCAAGAAACAGACATGCTCAGATATAACTGAATCCTCATTGACTTACTGCTCAAGTATAAAAAAACAGAAAGTCAAACTACAAACCCAACAAAGTGAAGATAATGTACACACGAAGAGTCAACAACCTTATAAAATCCCAAGTATTTAAGGAGGAGACCCCAGTGTATCCAGTTTTGGTGTCTAGTTTGACTAGAAAGTCATAAAACAATTTAAAAATATATTGTATATTAGAAGAGTGTGTGAGCTTTCCAGTCAAGAAATTGAAGTCTGACTCAATTTTAACCTCTGTGTCTTAATTTGGTGAAGAATGGAAATGAAGAGTCAAAACAAAATTAATGGACTGAGGTCATAAAAAAGTAGCAAAAGTCTTTAATTTGATGATGGAAAAAAAATGAAACTTGGTTAGTTTGCTCATGAATCATGATGTTGTTATTCAAATGTGAAAAACTCATAGTAGCAATTGTAACATCATTAGTGGTTCTCTTGGCCTTTTGTTTGTTTTTCATCTTTGGATTCTTGCTGCTCATTAAGATTCAGCTTGTATCCATTGTCTGTATTCCAGTCTATAGATATATAATTGTTCAGGAATTGACACGTGCTCAAAGTATTTGTAACGTGTGTCTTTTCTAAACAGCCAAGACAAAAAAAATTTCACTGTTAGTATTTCATTTTTTACTAAACAACACAGAGATATACCCCTTTTTCTCCAACGATCTCACTGCAGCTTATATTTATTCTTTTATTTCCTTTTGATTATGAAATACAGGGATGTTTATAAAAGTGAAGTCGCTCAGTCGTGTCCAACTCTTTGCGACCCCATGGACTGAAGCCTATCAGGCTTCTCCATCCATGGGGTTTTCCAGGCAAGAGTGCTGGAGTGGATTGCCATTTCCTTCTCCACTATAAAATAAGGTTTTAATGTTTTTGATCATACTTATTTGGTAGCAGTTTAAAAGAGTAAATTAAATATACTTAAAAGTATAGCTACATCTACCTGTATATAGATAATTGAAATATTTTCATGACAATAAAATCAATGGGAAGTTTATAGTTTTCCAAGTTATGTGAAGCATATTAGTAAATTAACTCAGGGAATCACTTGGATGGAATTCAAGATATGGATTTCTATGCTAATAGCTGACTGATTAACTATGCTATGCTAATAACTACTAGTTTGTTATATTTTTATTAACCTTCCATGAAGATTAATACACTTGGCCAGTAGGTTAAACAAATCTGAGTCGTGACACCAAATATTTAATTAGGATAAAAAAATTTCCAGTCTCTGTAAAAGCTGTATTGCCTTCCCATGGATTTTCTGCTTTTGCTTAGCTAATAGTATTCCAGTACTTGAATCTGAATGCCTTTACTCAATTCACCAAATACCATGTGCAGACCTATAATAGCAGACAGAATTTCAAACTGGATCTTGTGTAAAATCTAAATGTTCCTTCCCTTTTCCTGTTTCAGCCCAGGGGCCTCCAGTGAGAAGAGTGGACCGCAGTTCACCTCTCTTCTCTTTAGTTTTCGACAGGTCGTTTCCTCTCCCATCCCTGGATGATGTCTCTTCCCTAGATTTCTGGAGAGAAGAACGGCAGGTAAAGGGACGTGACTAAGCTGGCAGCAGGTGTTTTAAAGGCTCCTTTCACTCTGTCCGTGGACTCCTGCTGCGCTCCTCGCAGGTCCAATCACTCGGACGCTGCTTGAGTTACTCCTCTACAGCAGCTCCTTGTCACTTTCCTTTGGCACCTGGGGACCCACTCTCCAGCTTGGTCTTCTTGCTGAGAGGATTTTAACTTCTCTTCCGAGGTCTACTGTGCGGAACCCACGGTGACCCCAGGTCAGCTCTCTGCACATCTGGTGGCACACATCTGGTTCAGGACGACCCTCCTTTCCACTGGCTCATTTTGGCGTTGCCAGAAGACCACAGTGCAGCAGCACGTCCCTGGTTCTGCCAGAAAGCCTTGCTTTCCCGTCATATTAGCTTACTAGAAATGAGACCACCGTCTGCAGCTGACGCTAGCTTTTAAAAGTAGGAACCAAACCCAGTACTCGAGGTCAGTTGTGGGGAACACATTCCTAGACTGCCAAATGGTATCTTTGAACCTTAACTTGATCTGTGATTAGTACTTGGCCTCCTGCACTTGCTCAGACAGTGCTAAGAATAGTATTTTTTTTTTAATTTAATTGGAGGACAATTGCTTACAATATTGTGTTGGATTCTGCCATACAACATCATGAATCAGTCGTAAATATGCATACATGCTCTCCCTATTGAATCTCGCTCCAACCCCCTCGCTCCTCCCACCCCTTCAGGTTGTTGCAGCACTCAGGGTTGAGGTCCCTGTGTTACGCAGCAACCTCCCATTGGTGAACTATTTTGCATACGGAATGTATATGTTTAGTGCTGCTGCTGCTGCTGCCAAGTCTCTTCAGTCGTGTCCGACTGTGCGACCCCACAGAGGGCAGCCCACCGGGCTCCCCCATCCCTGAGATTCTCCAGGCAAACTGGAGTGAGTTGCCATTTGTGCTACTCTTCTCAGTTTGCCCAACCCTCTCCTTTCCCCACTGTGTCCCCAGGTCTGTTCCCCATCTCTAGATCTGCCCTGCAGGAATAAGCTCATCTGTACCATTATTTTATTCCATATGTGTGTGTGTGTGTGTATACATGTATATGTATATATATGCAAATATATATACATTAGTACATGAGATTTATTTATCTCTTCCAAGGACAGTATTTTTCTAGTTGAAAGTCTGTGTAGAGAAAATGAGGTGGGATCTAGAAAGTCTGACAGTGCCTTCAGACCTGATGGCAGTTTGACCCTCAGTGGAGGAGAATGGGGGAGAAATTTGCACTGAAGGGTTGTAGACCGCTGTGTAGTCACATGGAGGCCACGCTGGGGTCCTCAAGCCACTGTTGCCTGTGGGAGGGGGAGTCTAGCGATTCGTAAGATTTCTAAAAGTAACTTTCCATCCATATCCCTGCATCGAGTCATTGGCTGAGAGTGGTCCACATGGGGTGTGGCCTTCACATAAAGTGCAGCAGGGCAGCTGGGACAAGTGGCCAGTTGCACCTTCTCTGGCTCCAAGTCCAGGACATACCTTCTCACGGCCACCCGATATACCTCGCTTTTACCCCAAAGTGTAAGAGTGTGGACTGAGAGCACGGAAAGGACTCCCATTATTAACGTCCTCCACAAAGGCCTGTGCCTCTTAATCTTCATGTTTCCAAGGTGTATGAAGGGATTCAGGAGGCGTGGAGGAGGTTTGCCCCAGTCCCTCTGAAAGCCTCTATGTGGTTGCTTGATCTCACCTTTCTGTACTGATTTTAACTGGGAGTCCTCATTTGCCACTTCAATTTTTACATTTTGTAACATATTTATTCCTCAGTCTAGTAAGATTTATAAATCTAAAAGTTGGCTAGCTATTTTTATCAAAATTGTATCTGATAATAAATTGCTTCAATTATTATTGAAATATTTATTTATTTTTAAAGATAACACACATGAGGGTGCCCAAAGAAGACATTACGGTGCCTGGCAGGTCAGTTAATTAAATATTTTATTGTGACCCATGAGGTCACCACACAGAAGTTTCTGTTTATTTGTTTTATATAGTTGAACATTTATATCAACTTATATATAGTACTGGAAATACAGGTTTTGCATATTTTCCATTCTTTCCTTTCAAATGTGAATAATTTGTAAGAAGCCATTTTTTTTTATTGCCTTTCCTGCTTCTACCTATGAAACATACTGATTTATACACAGTTTTACAAATGCAAATATATTCCAATCTGAAACTACTAAATGAGAAAGAAAATAAAAATAACTTATTTTAAATGTTAAGAAGCTAATATGTAACACATGAGCTCTTTGTAATCTAAACTAAAATAAATTAGTGGGTTACAGGCTATTTTGCAAAAAAATTCATTTTGTTAATTTTCAAAAGCCACCCTAGTTTAGAGTAAATTGACAGAAAGAAAATAAAACCAAAGAATGTATTATTTTTGACCTCTGTCATCTTAATATCTAGGGAGACTTAATACCTCATTACAAAGTCATTGATTTTGGTGCACAGAGCACAAACATAGCATATTACTTCTCCGACTGTTTTATACTGAATCTATAGTTAGTCTAAGCAGGTTTCTTTGAGTCCTTAGAACATGAAACAACTTCCTGAATTTCTGAACAATTTCTAATAAACCTGAAGCAGAAAACATGACACTTTTCAGGATTAATCTTTATATATATGTTGAAGTCAAATTTAACAGAGTGTTACTGGATTATTTCTAAATTCTATTCCCCCAATAGATTTTGGTTCAAAAATCAGCAGAACTTGGTACCTNCTGAGAAAATAATCTCAGAAATGTAAAATAAGGTCAAGATGTATCTTCTTTATCAGAATAGGATGGAATATCTTCTATAGAAAAAGCTTATCTTGAAAACAATTAGAAAAATTCACTAAAAAATTTTAAAACATTTATTTAAAGTTATGAAAAAGTTGCTGAAGTAATAAGAACTAAAAGGCTAAGATTCTAAAAGAGGAGAATGGAGGTAAACTAAAGTGACTTTCTGCACTTCAATTATTTATCCAATTTTGAAAATGTTCAAGGTGAGGGACCGAAAAGTTAAGCGGAACTATTTTGAAAAGTTGAGGAGACTTTTCTGCTATCATTGTGCTGTTTTTAAAAATAGAGTTTGGTTCATCTGCCTAACTACAATTAGAGCCTATTATACAAAGTCAGAAAAAGAAAAACAAATATTGTATATTAATGTATATATATGGAATCCAGAAAAATGGTACTGATTAACCTATTTACAGAGAAGAAATGGAGATTCAGAAGTAGAGACTGGACCTGTGAACACTTTGGGAAAGGAAAGGCTAGGGCAAATTGAGGAAGTTGCACTGACATGTATACAGTATCATGAGTAAAACAGGTAACTAGCAGAAGCTGCTATATAATACAGGGAGCCCAGCCTAGAGCTGTGATGACCTGGAGGGGTGGGCTGGAGGGGAGATTCAAGAGGGATGGAATACATATATATATATGTATTATGTTTTATTTATATATATGTATATACCTGTTTGCTTATATACACATATATATGTTTGCTTTATTATATATATATATATGATTGATTGATTTCAATTGATGTATGTCAGAGACCACCACAACATTGTAAAGCAATTATCTACAATTTAAAAAAGTAAAAATGAAAGCAGAGTTTGGGACTTGGTAGTGAGAATCTGTGATGAACCCATCATTGCTTCAGCTGAAAGTCTGGGAGGTTCTTCACTTTAGAAATGTCTATCAACCAGAGGCTCATATGTAAATTACTATCTGGCCTCAACTCAGCCCCACCCCCTGATTGTTTTTTAATCACAAGATAGTACCTTGTCTAGCAAAATGCCAGGCTGGATGAATCACAAGCTAAAATCAAGATTGACAGGAGAAATATCAAGTCTCAGATATCCAGATGACACCACAGTAATGGCAGAAAATGAAGAGAAACTCTTGATGAGGGTGAAAGAGGAGAGTGAAGAAGTTGGCTTAAAACTCAACATCAGAAAATGAAGATCGTGGCATCCGGTCCCATGACTTCATGGCAAATAGATGGGGGAAAAGTGGAAACAGTGGTAAATTTTATTTTCTTAGGCTCCAAAATCCTGTGGATGGTAACTGCAGCAATGAAATTAAAAGAGACTTGTTTTTGCAAGGAAAGCTATGGCAAACACAGTGTGTTAAAAAACAAAAACATCACTTTGTGACAAAGATCTGTATAGTCAAAGTTATGGTTTTTCCAGTAGTCATGCATGGATGTGAAAGTTGGTCCATAAAGAAGGCTGAGCGCCAAAGAATTGATACTTTCAAATTGTGGTGTTGAAGAAGACTTTTCAGAGTCCCTTGGACAGCAAGGAGATCAAACCAGTCTGTCCTAAAGGAAATCAGTCCTGAATATGCATTTGAAGGACTGAAGCTGAGGCGAAGTGAATGACAGAGGATGAGATGGTTGGATGGCATCACCAGTTCAATCGATATGTAGTTAAAGTGCATGCAAATGGTATGAAAGGTGAGAGGCTGCATATGGGCTTAGAGTGCTCTATGTTGCTAGCATTGTCGAGGAAGTACTGAAGCAATAATTCATATGGAATGACAATGATTCAGTAATAGATGCTGTAACCTATAGTGATCACTGCAAGAATAGGAAGAGAAGCTGTAGGAAATCAACAGGTGGAAACTAGAATAGCTAAAGCAGCACGCGCGTGCGCGCGCGCGCGCACACACACACACACACACACACACACACACACACACACAGACTAATCCAAAAGAAAGCAAGACAGCTTTACAAGAGCTAAAAGCAGGTTAGCCAAAAAGAAGTACTAGATGGCAAATATGAAGTAAAGTATATCTCTATAAATACACTTGATAAAAATGAACAAAATACTTCAAACTAAGAGTAAGCTTGTTAGATTAGACATTTACAAACTTAACAAATGCTACTCCCAAGAGAAACATCTTAATACGAGACTATAGAGGGATTGAAATCCAAAAGACTGGATAACATCAGTAAATAAACCACACAAATATAAAGTAAAAGAATCAGATTATATGGCTATATAAATAGTATACACAATATATATTAAGGCCAGAGTATTGCTGGAGATACAAGAGTAAAATTACGTAGTGATAAAGAGGGAAATCAATTGGGAAATATGAACATTCTAAATTTTTATGCAATCAGTATGCAGATTCAAAATATATATGAAATTACCATTCACAATACTTCATAATTTGATAATACCTGCAGTTAAAACATATCAGCAAGGACAAAGAAAATACGAATAATACAATGAACAAACCTGACCTAATTAACAGACCTAGTTGTCATATACTGTGCCATGTATATAATGAACATAATTAACAGACCTAATTGTCACCCAGTGTGCCCTACATTTAACAGTGACAAAAACTCAAATTATTTTCAGGCACACGTAGTGCACTTACCAAAATGACAGGAGATGATCTTTGTAAAGTGAAATGTTACCATCTTACCTGGGCATTGCTTCATGCTCGATCTCCCAGGTATCCTAGCAGAACTTCTATTAACTTACGAGTGTATCTTGCATAAGGAAAATGAGCAAAATTCTACGGCACTTTTCTGTCTTATGAGTTAACATTGCTCATGCAATTAAAGAAAGCTGCAACCTCATGAGTGTCTCAATGGCTGTTGTTTTTGTCATGGAAGATCAGTTATTTCTTTTATGTAAAAAATATTATATGTATAGAAAGAGGAAGGAAAAAAGGTTTTCCTTTAACTGAAAAAAAAAAACCAAACTTTACTTCCAAGTATATGTTGCTGATTTCTCCTTTTAGTTGTGCATGTATAATTTATATTTCCTAAAGAGAAAGTCTCCTTGATGTTGACATTAGGATGAATGTGCCTATCAGGCAGTTGGCCCAAATTGCCATTAATAATGCGAAGGTCATAGGGTCTCCTATTCATTGGCCAGTGAGTATTGTATCATGTTATGCCTGTAATAAAACTCTAGCTTGGCTGGGCATTTTATAAAATGTGTGTGGCTAAAATGGGAAGGAAAATATAAAATGTAGATGGATCCGCACAAACAATTAGAAGAAAACTGCTTAAGGAGCATGGCCTTTGAATCAATAACATCATCTTTGTTTAATAAGCACAGCCCCTTGATTTATCAGAAAAGACTCAGATTCATCCCTCATTAATGAAAGCCTGTGCTGCAGGCTGTGTTTACTTAGAAAACCAAATTGGAGCCCGTGCTGTTGGGCTGTACTTGTCTGTGGGCTTGATAATTTGCAGTGAGCAAAATATGCTTGCAGCCTTGACAAACTAGAAATTATATATTTCATATAAAGCAAGTTATTTAAAAATGAAGCCTGCTCAATTTTAAGACAAAACCATAATCACTTATTCTTAAAACAATCATTTGCAAAGTATGATATTAAAAGAAGACTCGTCTAAAACAGAGCTAAAAATTCCCTCTTAGAAAATAAAAATCTCCTTTTGGGCTTTCCAGGGCCAGAAGTCATCAACAAAAGATGTAGAACACTGAAGTGTAAGATTATACAAAGTTTATCTTAAACTTTGTAAAATGGCAAAATCAGACACCTTAGTCTGAAGGAAGGTATATTTGATATGTAAAGCAAATAATTCAGTATAATATGTAGTTCATACAATGCTCAGAGAATTAATTTCACAGATTTATCTCTGGAAATTCATATTAAACTAGGAACTCACTTTGAATTCTCTGATTTCTAGTCCGTATGTATCTTTGGCTAATGCACAGAAATGTGGGTAAGACTTGACATTTCAATTTTTAATTAATTAGTCCACTACATATCTTGCCTGAATGTACCATAGAAAGTGAAAGTAAGAACGTTGAGTAAAATGTCATTATTTTTCACAAACTATACCAAAGGGCAGCTTAATGGGTAACAGTTTCACAAATAATTAGACTAAATTATAAAATGTCAAAATAAATGAACAGACATGCCCTTTGATGTGTTTTCTTTATTTAAAACATGACTAATTTGCATATTGCCAAATTGGCAACATTTAGTTGTTCTTCCTGCATTCCTGTGAATCATCTTGTTTCATCTATCTAGGTGCTGTTTCCAATTTGTAAAGCTGCTATTCCTAAGGTAAGATTCTGGAAGTTTTTCTTCTGCTGAAAGGAAATCTATACTTATCTGATAATTTCCCTTTGTATAATAAGGATTATCTTTTATATACAACATGATTTAAGCATTACTGTTAAAAACTTACCTAACCAAAATCAGTTCTGTCATTCAAGATTCCCTGAAATCTTCTCCATTAACTACAGTAATTTAAATGCCTACATGTATATGTGGAGTCCCAGTTCCTGAATTATGTATTCAAAATAAGGGAATATAACCTTGCAAGCTTTCCTTATTACCTTCTACTACTTAGTATTCATAAAGTTACTACCTTAATTATTCACAACCCTTTAATGATCAACTTCTCGTCGATTTTAGTTGTTATTTCTAACTCATCCTTTGAGCCATTAATACCTGATTTATTAACCCGTCAGCATGTAATCAATGATTTTTCTGAAATCACCAATATCCTCTATCAGTTAACTTCTGTTTCTCAAAACCAGGAAATCTCAGTGGCGTAGAAAGCCATGTGCTCACTTCAAGGGTATCTACGACTCTACGGGGGACTGTGCTGCTCTCGGCTAGGCTGAGGGGGCAGCTGCAGTTAAGTCCAGGTGGAGTGTGCTCCGTGATCTCTTATTTTACTTGGGCTAGTAAACTGGCCGGGGCATGGTCTTTTCACAGCGACGGCAAAGGTGCAGGACAGGTGGAGACAATGAGAGGCCTCTCGAGGCCGACATTTGTATCTGGCAGCTCACATTTCTGTGCGAATCTAAGTCCCACAGCTGACGCGGACAGGTTGGGGAGCACACTGACTTTTGCGCTGCAAACGGCAAAGTTATAAAACAAAGGTCATCAGTGCCAGGAGAGGTCACCAACTAGGGCCACACAGCTTTCAACAGCGCAGAGGCTGGTTTCTCCTAAGACGGCCTCCTTCTGTGCACTCTTGAGAAATGGCAGGTTTCTTAATCTCAGCTCCCTCAGGTTAGCTTTCCCTCTACTCTTTATATATATATATATATTTTTTGCATCTTGTTTCTCAAAAGTTGGCACTTCGTAAGACTCCTTATAAAAATCATTTTTTCCTCATTCTAATTTTCCTCCCTGAATGGTCTCTTGTAGTTTAGAGTGTCCATTATTATATATATTCTGAAAACACTTAAATATAAATTCTAAGCCCTCATTTCTCACCTGAGAGTCAGACTCAATTTTCTGAGTCGGTATTAGACTTTTTAGCCTGACAGGACTTAAAAATCCCAAACTCAGTATGTCCACAACCTAATTATTGCTAGATATTTCAATTGTCAAACCTATTCTCCTTTCTTTAAATATATTAATGACATCATCTTATACCTAGATACACCAGCTGAATTCTGAGAAACGAAGTTAGCAACTTTCCCTTTCAAACCCTCCAAATTTAATCAGTTGCTAAATCCTGTTGAGTCTACCAAATCCCTCTCCTAATATTTCCACAGGTCTCCCACTAATTTATTTGACAAATTTTATTAAAACTAAATTGCTGTCAAGGTATTGTGTTAAGCCATGTTAAATGCCCAGAAAGAACTTAGTCTCATATAGGATGTAAATATTAAGATGACGATAAAGACCCAAATAGTGTGTATACCTTGAAGGGATCATTTTTAGCGAGCAGTATCAGGGACAAGGCAATGTTCTAACTAGCTTTTGGAATATGCTATAAAACACACAAGTAGGATTTTATATGTGAAGAACATAAGATGGCAAGCAAGAAGACTTTTCAATATAAAGAAAACTAATAAGTATAATTAAAAAAAATTGGAGTATTTAAGATTCAATCCCAGGAAGTTTGGGATCTAGCCAGTATTTTGACTTCCTCTTGCTGTATGGGTCCAATTATTAAACACATTAGACAGACATGTTCTGCTCTTTACATTTTAAGGGATAGGCACAATTTACACTAGAAGTTCAGAGTTGAGAGTCTGCTGGCAGACAATGCCTGGTGGTGGAAGTGATACTAGTGAGGAGTTTTATTAGTGACACCAGTGTGTGTGCGGAGTAGGCAATGGCACCCCACTCCAGTGTTCTTGCCTGGAGAATCCCAGGGATGGGGGAGCTTGGTGGGCTGCCATCTATGGGGTCACACAGAGTCGGGCACGACTGAAGTGACTTAGCCGCAGCAGCAGGAGTGTGTGTGCACTCTGCAGACATATATTTTATGCCACAAACAATTTTTTTTGTATTGTTAGCTTTCAGTAACTTTGTTTCTTATCAATTTTTTGTGCAAGTTTTTAAACTCCTTAGTATCTCCTGAGCTGCTCAACATGCCTCCAATACCATTTCTCTATCTTAAGTTAATCACAACCAGTGTTACTTGTTTTCAGTGGAGCCCTGATGCTGATCAGATTTTCTAGAAGTGGACTTCAAAGTGAGGGTTTTTGTGCTAGAGACTCATTAAGGAGTAGCATTCAAGGTTAAAGAATGTGTCAGGCAGGAGAGGGAAAGGAGAGAGTCACACGGAGACAATTTCAGGGAAAGTCCTATGAAGGGTGAACCTAGTCTCCTCCTCAGGCAGAACTCTCTATCATCAGTCACACCCCTAGAGACTGTCTTCTTCAGCTCAATGACCATGGCTTTGTACTTATACACAACTCATTTGTTGGAGAAATCCCACTTCCCAGGGGCTTCTAGCTGTCCGCATTTTTAGGCAAAGCAACTCCAGGGGTTGCATGGCAGTCCCCCGAGGGCAGCTGCAGGTGTAGGCTACTCACAGAGACACAGAAATCCCGAGGCAGCAGAAGAGAAACCCACAGAAATGACAAGAGAGAAAGTTTTTAGACGAAGCACTGACAGTGGGCTATAGACTAAAATGGGTAAAAAAAAAAAAAAAAGAGTTTCAGGTAACACCTTCATGGAAAACTAAATGAATCTTCAGTTGGTTATCTGCCCTATTACAGGTATAAGCAATGGAAATGCTGTTCACATTCAGGCATTCTCATCTAGCAGAAAATGACTTGAAGGGAGAGAAGAGCATGGTGAAGTGAACGTGAAGGTTGCTCAGTGGTGTCGGACTCTTTGCAACCACATAGCTTATAGAGCCCATGGAATTCTCCAGGCCAGAATACTGGAGTGGGTAGCCTTTCCCTTCTCCAGGGGATCTTTCCAACCCAGAGATCGAACCCAGGTCCCCTGCATTGCAGGTGTATTCTTTACCAACTGAGAAATCCAATTGCCTTGGACGCATTTTAGCTTTGCTGCTTGTTAAAGAGTAGTGGTAGTGTAGTGGTTAAGTCGCTCAGTCGTATCTGACTCTTTGCGACCCCATGGATTGTAGCCTACCAGGCTCCTCAGTCCAGGGGATTTTCCAGGCAAGAGTACTGGAGTGGGTTGCCATTTCTTTGGTAAGTTACATAACGTCTTCATGTCTCAGTTCTGCATGAGTAAAATCAAGATTAACCATAAGATGTATATCAAAGCATCTGTGTACTCAAATAGAATCCCTATAAAACTCAGGGCAGTGTTTATCTCATGATAAGCAGTAAACTGTGGTTAACAAATAAATAAATGTAGTTGTGAAAAATCTAATGAATTTAGTATCTGCATTCCTAATCATTTCTCTGGTATAGAATATTACGAATGACACAGATTCAAGGTAGGTGCATGTGAAAGTTGGGGGCCACAGGTTCTGAGCTTATAGAAATATATAATTTTTGGCTACTCACGTTACACTGTTTCTTCTTGCTGGAGGCAGGGGTTCCCATGCTGTGCATCTTGAAGGGAAGAAGTACCTTGCCTCCTTTTTCCTTTCTCTCTGCTGGTTAAGTTATACATGTATTAGCCAGGTTCATAAATCAGATACTTCCTTTCCAGGACCTTGGTCCAGGATGGCGAGACTAAAGCTCCTGGGGCAGGTGAGATCAGTGTAGATGCAGTGGTGGTGTCAACGGTAGGGGTACGCCAGTGACAGTATTTGAAGTGGACTGCTCCTTTAGAATGCCTTGGCTATGTCTTTGGCGTCCAGGTTCCCTTGATTTCTGCTCACGTTCTGAACCTGGTTTCCCAGTCTTCCCTAGTGCTTTGCGATTTGCCCAATATTCTGAAAAAAAAAAAAAAAAGTCCTTTTATGCTTTAGTCAAATAGCCTGACTCTATTGCTGCAACCAAGAACCTATGTGACCCACAAAGCTTGTCTTGGAAAAGTATATGGAGAGGGAAAGCACATGAAAGAAAAGGTATAGAAACTGTTTAGTGAAAACAACCTGTCTTTGTCAGAGATGTGTGTATGAACGCTGTCGTACATGGGTCTGAGAATTTCAAAATTAAATAAGTTTTAGAAGCTATTTAAATCTTCCATTCATAGTTGCCAGTGGACAAGAAAATGTGAGCATTAAATGCAGCTTTTCCTGGATAGATATTAAAAAGCTACTAGAACATATGCTTGAGGTCAATATTTTAAAACTAGTGATCATTTGATTTCAGTGTCACTGCTCTTTGGAATCAGCGGCTTATACAGTGATATATTCTTGGGCTAGATTGTCTGCGTTTAAAATCTGGGTCCATCATTTACTACTTTATTAGTTTCACTGAGCCTCTGTTTGCTTACTGACAAAAAACAGGAATATAACTGTAAGTTCTTTATATGGCTGTTGAAAAGCTTAAGTGAACTATTTATATGTGAAGAGCTTAAATAAACCTGCCTTCTGTGATACTTCCACTTCGATGATAGCATTATTATTATTCTTGTTGCTACTACTATTATTGTTATTTGATAGCTAACATGTGATAGTATATGATATTGGCTCAAAATTCTTTTTATAACTAAAATCACAAAATATATCACCTTCTAATCCATATACCAGATTGCTAGTTCAGTTCAGTTCAGTCCAGTTGCTCAGTCGTGTCCAACTCCTTGTGACCTCATGAACTGCAGCACGCCAGGCCTCCCTGTCCATCGCTATCTCCCGGAGATCACTCAAACTCACGTCCATCGAGTCGATGATGCCATCCAGCCATCTCATCCTCTGTGGTCCCCTTCTAATCCTGCCCCTATCCCTCCCAGTATCAGAGTCTTTTCCATAAGTCAACTCTTCGCATGAGGTGGCCAAAGTACTGGAGTTTCAGCTTTAGCATCAGTCCTTCCAATGAACACCCAGGACTGATCTCCTTTAGAATGGACTGCTTGAATCTCCTTGCGGTCCAAGGGACTCTCAAGAGTCTTCTCCAACACCACAGTTCAAAAGCATCAATTTTTCTGTATTCAGATTTCTTCACAGTCCAACTCTCACATCCATACATGACCACTAGAAAAACCATAGCTTTGACTAGATGGACCTTTGTTGGCAAAGTAACATCTCTGCTTTTGAACATGCTATCTAGTTTGGTCATAACTTTCCTTCCAAGGAGTAAGTGTCTTTTAATTTCATGGCTGCATTTACCATCTGCAGTGATTTTGGAGCCCCCAAAAATTAAGTCTGACACAGTTTCCACTGTTTCCCCATCTATTTCCCATGAAATGATGGGACCAGATGCCATGATCTTCGTTTTCTGAATGTCGAGCTTTAAGCCAACTTTTTCACTCTCCACTTTCACTTTCATCAAGAGGCTTTTTAGTTCCTCTTCACTTTCTGCCATAAAGGTGGTGTTGTCTGCATATCTGAGGTTATTGATATTTCTCCCGGCAATCTTGATTCCAGCTTGTGCTTCCTCCAGCCCAGCATTTCTCATGATGTAGAGAAATTTCTGCATATAGGTTAAATAAGCATTGTGACAATATGTAGCCTTGACGTACTCCTTTTCCTCTTTGGACCCAGTCTCTTGTTCCATGTCCAGTTCTAACTATTGCTTTCTGACCTGCATATAGGTTTCTCAAGAGGCAGGTCAGGTGGTCTGGTATTCCCATCTCTTTCAGAATTTTCCACAGTTTATTGTGATCCACACAGTCAAAGGTTTTGGCAAAGTCAAGAAAGCAGAAATAGATGTCTTTCTGGAATTCTCTTGCTTTTTCCATGATCCAGTGGATGTTGGCAATTTGATCTCTGGTTCCTCTGCCTTTTCTAAAACCAGCTTGAACATCTAGAAGTTCACGGTTCATGTATTGCTGAAGCCTGGCTTGGAGAATTTTGAGCATTAGTTTACTAGTGTGTGAGATGAGTGCAGTCCTGGGTGTTCTTTGGTAGGAGTGATGCTAAAGCTGAAACTCCAGTACTTTGGCCACCTCATGCAAAGAGTTGACTCATGGGAAAAGACACTGATGCTGGGAGGGATTGGGGGCAGGAAGAGAAGGGGACAGTAGAGGATGAGATGGCTGGATGGCATCACCAACTCTATGGAGGTGAGTTTGAGTGAACTCCGGGAGTTGGTGATGGACGGGGAGGCCTGGCGAGCTGCAATTCATGGTGTTGCAAAGAGTCGGACACGACTGAGTGACTGAACTGAACTGAACTGAGATGAGTGCAATTGTGCAGTAGTTTGCGCATTCTTTGGCATTGCTTTTCTTTGGGATTAGAATGAAAACTGACCTTTTCTAGTCCTGTGGCCACTGCTGAGTTTTCCAAATTTCTAGTTTATCTGTCCTATGTGTAACACTGTGATTTTGGCCTTTTATGTATTCTTGAATAAATATTATACATACAATAGTTAATATTTGGAAAGTAGGCTCATATGAGTTAGGATTAAAAATTAGACACACACATTAATATATCCCTAAATCTGAGGCTTCTTTTAAAATTTGCTTAGAATTATTCCAAGAAGGGTTAATGTGTACAAATTAAGTAAAGATATAAACTGTGGAAAGTTCTGAGAGAGATGGGAATACCAGACCACCTAACCTGCCTCTTGAGAAACCTATATGCAGGCCAGGAAGCAACAGTTAGAACTGGACATGGAAAAACAAACTGGTTCCATATAGGAAAAGGAGTACGTCAAGGCTGTATACTGTCACCCTGCTTATTCAACTAATATGCAGAGTACATCATGAGAAATGCTGTACTGGAAGAATCACAAGCTGGAATCAAGATTGCCGGGAGAAATATCAATAACCTCAGATATGCAGATGACACCACCCCTATGGCAGAAAGTGAAGAGGAACTAAAAAGCCTTTTGATGAAAGTGAAAGGAGAGTGAAAAAGTTGGCTTAAAGCTCAACATTCAGAAAACAAAGATCATGGCATCTGGTCCCATCACTTCATGGAAAATAGATGGGGAAACAGTGGAAACAGTGTCAGACTTTATTTTTTTGGGCTCCCAAATCACTGCCGATGGTGACTGAAGCCATGAAATTAAAAGATGCTTACTTCTTGGAAGAAAAGTTATGACCAACCTAGATAGCATATTCAAAAGCACAGACATTACTTTGCCGACTAAGGTCCGTCTAGTCAAGGCTATGGTTTTTGCAGTGGTCATGTATGGATGTGAGAGTTGGACTGTGAAGAAGGCTGAGCGCCGAAGAATTGATGCTTTTGAACGGTGGTGTTGGAGAAGACTCTTGAGAGTCCCTTGGACTGCAAGGAGATCCAACCAGTCCATTCTGAAGGAGATCAGCCCTGGGTGTTCTTTGGAAGGAATGATGCTAAAGCTGAAACTCCAGTACTTTGGCCACCTCATGCGAAGAGTTGACTCATTGGAAAAGACTCTGATGCTGGGAGGGATTGGGGCAGGAGGAGAAGGGGACGACAGGGGAAGAGATGGCTGGGTGGCATCACTGACTCGATGGACGTGAGTCTGAGTGATCTCTGGGGGTTGGTGATGGACAGGGAGGCCTGGCGTGCTGCAGTTCATGGGGTCGCAAAGAGTGGGACACGACTAGGCGACTGAAGTGAACTGAAATGAAATAAATCATTTTTATTTTAGAAGCATTATATACAGCACTTTAAATTTAATAAAACTCTGATAAGGGATTTTAAGAAATTTCCATGTATTCCTTTTTATAATATTGAATTTTGGTTAACACTGTAATATAATACTATATAGAGGCTATTTTGGCTGAGTCTGTATCATACCATCCTATACAAGATAGGATACTCCAGATGGAATTAACTAAGTACTTCATCCACTGGCAAGAGGGTGTATAGAAAAATTTCAAGGTCAGCATTTATACTATTTTCCACTTTCAGTTCTCAAATAGCCTTTTAAAAACACACTCGACACGTTTTATCTGCAAGGAAATATCAATCTAGGGAAGAAAATATTTTCAATTCTGAATTCTTATGACAGCTTCAAGGGCAAAGTATTATAGAAGAGTTCTTAAAATGTTTAGGAGAGGTAACAAAATGAAATGAGAGCTGTACTTCAGAATAATGAATGAGACACTGTGACTCATAAATGTGCCCTGTGCCTAAAATATCGAGAAGAGTAATTTCCTATGTATTGGGTCACTGTTGCAGGAAGATGAGGTTTTCCACTTCATCTTCCTGGTGGTAATGTCATTCAATTTTCAGAGGAATTTGAATTTATAAATGAGGGTATTTTAATTGAAATTTTATAAGACAGATAAGTTTTGAAATTTGTCTGATTTCCCAGAATAATAATTCATGCATATCACTAAATTTGATGCAAAAAAATTTTCTCTTCTAGTATAGATGTATATGTATTTCAGAATCACAAACTGAAATGTCCATCTTTAAGTACAGATATATTTTATCTGTTGTCTTATAATTATTTCAATTGAAACCATGGAATACATTTGCACAAATGAATTCTACAAATGAAGTATCACGTATGTATTCCAGCAAATGGATTTTAAGGTAATACTTAAAGTAACTACAGTGGAAATATTAAGTTGAAATATTTTAATGTTTTTTTTTTTTTAAGTATCAATATATACTATAGGCACAAAGTGGCTAATGCCGTTACCATTTATTCCTGATTAAAACAAAGTTAGCTACAGCTACTAAAATAATGCTTAACAGTAAAAAGTTTCTATTGCTTTCAAAGGGTGGCAGCAGTAGAGGTAAGATTACAGAAACAGAAGGACCTGAGAAAGTTGCCATGCTGCTCTATGATGTCCAAATAATTATCCATGCTTCAGCATACGCCACACAGACATGCATATGCCCAAATATACCCTACACAGAAACAGTTTGTGTCTTCACTGGCAATGTCTTTTAAAATCCTTGCTATTTTCATGATCAGATTATTCTGTTTTCATGGGTATAATCTTATACCTCACACAATAAAGTTGAAAAAAGTGCTGCTTACATAGCTTTTGATTCTATATTAAAAACCATTAAGGGTTTTGTTATCAGCATCAGAGTCTCCAGAATTTGAGAAATGTATTATCTGCTTGTCAAAAGGAACTTTGCTGATGTAGTTTAAATGAGAATAAGAGATTATCCTGGAATTTCTAGATGGGTACATTGGAACCACAGAGGTCTTTGTGAGAGGGAGGCAGGAAAGTCAAAGTCAGAAGAAGGGGAGGGGATGATGGAGACAGAAGTTGGAGAGTTGTACTTTATAGAAAAAGGAGGGACCACAAGCCACAGGATGCAAGTGGAAAGGAGAAGGAAAAGAATGTTTCCCTGGAGCCACCAGAAGGAACTGGCACTGCTAAACCCTTGATCCTGGCTTAATAATACTCATTTCAGAATCTAACCTCCAGAATCTGAGAGAATGAATTTGTTTTAGTCAGAGATATTAGTTCAGTTCAGTTCAGTTCAGTCGCTCAGTTGTGTCCGACTCTTTGCGACCCCATGAATCGCAGCACGCCAGGCCTCCCTGTCCATCACCAACTCCTAGAGTTCACTCAAATTCACATCCATCGAGTCAATGATGCCACCCAGCCATCTCATCCTCCGTCCGTCCCCTTCTCCTCCTGCCCCCAATCCCTCCCAGCATCAGAGTCTTTTCCAATGAGTCAACTCTTCGCAGGAGGGGGCCAAAGTACTGGAGTTTCAGCTTTAACATTGTTCCTTCCAAAGAACACCCAGGGCTGATCTCCTTCTGAATGGACTGGTTGGATCTCCTTGCAGTCCAAGGGACTCTCAAGAGTCTTCTCCAACACCACAGTTCAAAAGCATCAATTCTTCAGCACTCAGCCTTCTTCACAGTCAAACTCTCACATCCATATGTGACCACAGGAAAAACCATAGCCTTGACTAGATGGACCTTAGTCGGCAAAGTAATATCTCTGCTTTTCAATATGCTATCTAGGTTGGTCATAACTTTCCTTCCAAGGAGTAAGCGTCTTTTAATTAAAGAGAGATTAAGTGTTTGGAAATTTGTTACAGCAGAAATGAGAAACTAATGGAATTTTCTACATATATTAGTTATTTTTTAAATATAAGTTCACAAAATTAGAAGGCAGGCAATGTACCCTATTAGCAAAGCCTCAATATACATCTTTGAATTCATATAAACCATACTGGTTCTGATCTAAGTGTTTAAACTGAGTCACTTATATCATATTTATTTCAGTATCTAATTACTGGC
>SJYQ01000095.1:1082340-1103383 GCA_006410935.1 Redunca redunca | reverse complement strand
TAGAGCTTCTCCATCTTTGGCTGCATAGAATATAATCAGTCTGATTTCGGTGTTGACCATCTGGTGATGTCCATGTGTAGAGTCTTCTCTTGTGTTGTTGGAAGAGGGTGTTTGCTATGACCAGTGCATTTTCTTGGTAAAATTCTATTAGTCTTTGCCCTGCTTCATTCCGTATTCCAAGGCCAAAGTTGCCTGTTACTCCAGGTGTTTCTTGACTTCCTACTTTTGCATTCCAGTCCCCTGTAATGAAAAGAACATCTTTTTTGGGTGTTAGTTCTACAAGGTCTTGTAGGTCTTCATAAAACCATTCAACTTCAGTTTCTTCAGCGTTACTGGTTGGGGCATAGACTTGGATAACTGTGATATTGAATGGTTTACCTTGGAGACGAACAGAGATTATTCTGTCGTTTTTGAGATTGCCTCCAAGTACTGCATTTCGGACTCTTTTGTTGACCATGATGGCTACTCCATTTCTTCTGAGGGATTCCTGACCACAGTAGTAGATATAATGGTCATCTGAGTTAAATTCACCCATTCCAGTCCATTTTAGTTTGCTGATTCCTAGAATGTCGATGTTCACTCTTGTCATCTCTTGTTTGACCACTTCCAATTTGCCTTGAATCATGGACCTGAATATTGCTCTTTACAGCATCGGATCTTGCGTCTATCACCAGTCACATCCACAGCTGGGTGTTGTTTTTGCTTTGGCTTCATCCCTTCATTCTTTCTGGAGTTATTTCTCCACTGATCTCCAGTAGCATACTGGGTACTAATGACCTAGGGAGTTCGTCTTTTGGTATCCTATCATTTTGCCTTTTCATACTGTTCATGGGGTTCTCAAGGCAAGAATACTGAAGTGGCTTGCCATTCCCTTCTCCAGTGGACCATGTTCTGTATACTAAGGCATATATATGGAATTTAGAAAGATGGTAATGATAACCTGTATGTGAGACAGCAAGAGAGACACAGACGTATAGAACAGTCTTTTGGACTCTGTGAGAGAGGGCGAGGATGGGATGATTTGGGTGAATGGCATTGAAACATGTATAATATCATATATGAAACGAATCGCCAGTCCAGGTGTGATGCATGAGACAGGGTGCTCAGGGCTGGTGCACTGGGATGACCCAGAGAGATGGTATGGGGAGGGAGGTGGGAGGAAGGTTCAGGATTGGGAACACGTGTACACCTGTGGCAGATTAATGTCAATGTATGGCAAAACCAACACAATAGAGTAAAGTAACCAGCCTCCAATTAAAATAAATAAATTTCTATTAAAAAAAAAAGAAGCCACTTGGTAACCTGCATGGGCAGGTGAAGTGGGAAAGGCGCGCCTGGACAGGAGTGCTTACAGACGTGTATGCAACTATTTGCAGGTAGAAGTGTGTGCAGGCTCAGCTATGGCTGACTTTCTGCAACCCAGCCCATCAGGCTTCTCTGTTCACGGATTTTTCCAGGCAAGAATATTGGAGTGGACTACCATTTCCTCTTCCAAAGGAATCTTCTCGACTCAGAGATCAAACGTGCATCTCCTGCGTCTTCAGCACTGGCAAGCGGACTGTTTCCCATTGAGCCATCTGGGAAGCTCACTGGAGACAGAAGCAGAATAACCAAAGGAAACGAAAAGTCACCCAGAAGAGTTGTGAAGAGGAGAACGTCATATGTGATCCCTAACACAGTCGGAAAGCACTTCAAGGTCTCAAGTGGAAGGATAGAGCAATGGACAGTGAGGCAGGAGAAATCTCAAGTGTAAGGTGTCTGCAAGGCAGTGGCTTCCTGGAAAGGGTTTACAGAAATTTTGGCTAAGCTATTATGTGACTAAAACATGATATAAAGAGATACTGCGCTAACAGGTATAAAAAGCTGTGAATGGACTATACATGAAGAATAAGATACTGTATACAAGGATTGGATGCAATTATTTTAAGGTATCTTGCTTAATGAATTACATTCTTGGTAATGTTGAATTCTTTTTTAATAAGAGAATGTTAGCGGAAGATTTCTCATCAAAGATGGTTAGCCATTGTTAAGTCAGGCTGAAACTAGGTAGAAGAATGTTTTGGTAAATATAATTCAATGTAAATCCTTGACAGAGAATAAAATTGTCTTGGAACCTCAGACTCCTGTGGATAGTACCATGATATGCTTTATTTTTCTTAAGGCAGTCAAAGCCTGAAAATGACCGTTGGCATTCTGAACAGCAAACGAGAACCAACAGGCTTGGAAGTTCCTCAGGGGTGAAGTGATTCTGTGAGAACACAACCGCTTTCTGCCCGCTTTGAACGCTTGGCATGAGCACACAGCTTAATCTGCAGTGGAAGCCAGCCTCTGTGACAGCCTACAGAGATCTTTTCTTCCGGTATTCGCACCCTTGTGTACTCCCCTCCTACGTGAACCACAGTTGGTCTCAGTGACCAGCAGCACAAGCAGAAATGGTAAGACATGACCTCCACGGTTAGAGTATGAAAGACCACGGCTTCTGTCTGGGGAGGTCTGTTGCTCATCTCTGCTCACTTTCAGATCGGTCACCTTGAGGAAAGTCAGCTTTCATGACACGGGGACGCACAGGCAGAATAGGAAGAGCTCACATGGCAGAGAACTGTGGGCTCCGGCCAATGGCTAGAGAGGAACTAACGCCTGCCAACAAACACACGTGGAAGTCTGGGAGTGGATTCTCAGCCCCAATCAAGCCTTGAGGTGTTTACAACTCTGGCCAACAGCTAACTGCAACCTTGTGAGAGAACCCGATTCAGAACCACCCCACAATGCTGCGACAAGATTCCTGACTCCTAGAAACTGTGAAATAAGATAAAAAGTTGTTGTTTCATGCTGTTAAATTTTGGGGTGATATGTTATGCAGCTATCGATAACCAGAACACTTGCTGTTAATGCTTCTGCTCCATGAACGTAGGGTACAGAAAAGGCTTCTGCACTGGAAATATTAGAGAGCTCAAGAGTAGAGTTTTGCCAGGTAAAGGAGAGGGGAGGACAGACTTTTCAGGCTGGGGTGACATTTCCGCCTGTACCTCCGGCTTTCTTTGATTTACTTATGTTTAGGCTAATGAGATTACATAACTTTTCCCCAGTAGGTTTCACTGTTCTACATTCATGTCTATTTATTCTTTAGATTTCCTTCTACTTTCTACTCAGAAATCAAACCATTCTGTGAATTAATGATTCATTTTGTAATTTCACCAACTGAAGTAATATTTTTCTCATTTGTGCTACCACAGAAAGCTGCACATTTCCTCTTCACTTTTCACCGTTGGTCTGTTTTATCATAATTGGATACAGGTTTTCTAAATTAGATTTTAAGCTCTTTGAGAGAAGCACCTATGAAAGAATTGTTTTTCTTATGCCTCAGCACTTGTAGGATTGAATTGAATTAAAATAAGCTCTGGACATAAAAAAATTATAGAGTTACCTATGCTACAATGGTAGTGATATCACTGTATTTCTTCATGTTTAATGTAATATAGAGGAGAAAATCAACTTTGGAATCAAAAGAACATAATCCCACTTGGATTTACCAGATGGCAATTAGACAGTTTGGGTTTTTTCTTTCCCACCTTCTCTCTTTTTAAATTTAAAAAAAAAATCCTGGGTCTATTTTCTCATATACTGTAGAATGTTAGACTTTCCTAAATAGAATTATAAATCTTACAAAATATGCATATAAAATAATCTTCTTCATGTTTCTTATAGAGACTCAATGCAAATTAGAAAACAAAAACAGCATTCTAGTTGAGTTTTAGAAACATATTATAGACATCAATAGGATGGGTTAACTATTTTGGATTAGTCATATTAGAATTTTGATGGAATTTGCAGCCAATTAACATTTAATCTAGGCAAAACAAAATCTAGTACTAATTCATTTTCAAGTTGCTATTGTAGGATAAGAGAATGGCACAGTTCTTGTGGTATTTATATGCTGCAATCACTAAGGTTTGAGGCTAAAAAAACTACTTATTCAGTAAGTGGAACTTATAGACAAGTGCTTAAAATGCCAACAAGTTCTGGCTTGTATCACTTAATTTCTCAGAAGACTTTTTTTTTCCTTAAACAAAACACCATGAGTGTACAGCTGCAGAATATGTGAAAAGGAGTTTAATGGTATGCTCTTCAATCAATGAGACATTTAAAAAATGCACACAGCATTGTTTCAGCAAATGGTCTACATGTAAACTTTCAAAATTTGTACTAATTCTGGTAGTTTAGGAGATTGAAAGAAAGTCAGCCATACCTGTGGGAGTTTGTTTACAGACGCTTAAATTACAAAGGGCAGTGTGCTCTATTTTGGGAACCTTTGGACTGTTATGGGAGATAAAGGCTCTGCTTTCAGTATCTAAGCAAAAACCCTTTTAAACACATCAAAATTCACATTTGGGGCAAAATCAATAATGATAACTGAAAATGATTTTTTTTTCTAATAAAGTGCACTACAAAGTGATAGGCATCCTCAGAAATACTAATTGTTGATGAATATTCATCTCCTAGAAGAGTTTACATTATGTGGAAGCTAAATTCAAAGCATGGTCGTTAAGTACCTTGAGAGCCTGTTTAAAACGAAAAGAAAACAAGGTGATATAAACTGTCACATTGGTAGATTTATCATTTTTACCGATACTTTCCTCAAACTACCTTAGATTCGCCATTTTTAAAAGTTTTTTTATAATCCTTTCTGAGAAAAAACTCCATTGAAAATGAGAATGTTCCATTGTGTCTTGCCTTGTGCTGCTGCTGCTGCTAAGTCACTTCAGTCGTGTCCGACCCCATAGACAGCAGCCCACCGGGCTCGCCCGTCCCTGGGATTCTCCAGGCAAGAACACTGGAGTGGGTTGCCATTTGCTTCTCCAGTGCATGAAAGTGAAAAGTGAAAGTGAAGTCGCTCAGTTGTCTCCGACTCTTCACGACCCCATGGACTGCAGCCTACCAGGCTCCTCCGTCCATGGGATTTTCCAGGCAAGAGTACTGGAGTGGGGTGCCATCACCTTCTCCGGGCTTGCCTTGTAGATGATTGCAAAATGAAGTCTTTGTCTAACGTGCAGAGTGAGGCCTATCTGCCGGGAGTGACAAATTTTGGTTCCAGCAAATCTGCTCTAGTCTGGGTTCCAGTTCTGACTCTGGGGAGTATTCAGATGCTGGGTCTGACCCTGTTCTTCACATACACTCTCTGAGTTTTTATCTGTCAACAGTAATAACCACAGTATTTATTATGGAGTTGCCATGTGCCAGGCACTCTACTTAATACTTCCAAAAGACTTTGAATATAGTGGTGGCCCTTGTAGAACATACGGCCTCATGAATAAATTAGACAATCCAATAGACTCTAATTCTAATTACAAAAAACCCCACAGGATTAGATATTGCCTACATAGTTATAGCGCTTAACATAAACCAAGTGAAAGGGAGATCAGCAAAAGGAAATGCCATTTAAGTTGTGATCTGAGGGATGAGATGATATGTGCAAAAGCAAAATGCAGAATCAGACAATTATTATTTTGGCAAATTGGCTCCACTTTAGAAGTCAAAATGACAACTGAATTCACAGGTCTACTGCTTGGCTAGCGTTATTCACATCAGTAGTTGAAAGTGATTAAATCTTGATTTTGTAAGAGGAATCATCACTTTTACTGGTGAAAAAGGCATTTTCTCAGCTAACAGGTGCATGGGACAGTTCAGATGCTATTCTTATGTTCTATACAGTGGAAAAGTTATTTTATTAATTGAATTTTATAATATTCTATGAGATATGTGAAATTATTTTTAACTAGGCAATTCTGATCAAAAAAATTAATTTTATTGAAATCTAATACCTTATTTTTTAATATTATTTAAAAATTGCATTACATATATTAATGTATTTAAATGCTCTGCTTAGTCATTCAGTGGTGTCCAACTCTTTGTGACCCCATGAACTGTAGCCTGTTTGAAATATAATTAAATATATTTTAAATGAAAAAACCCACTGTTGTTATCCTAGATTGGAGCAGACAGCCTTACTGAGTATTTTAATTCAAGCAACGACTTCACTGAAAAGCTGACAATCATCCCCCTTGTCTTCCCCCTTTTTGTGCATGCTAAGTCATGTCTGACTCTTTGTGACCCCACAGACTGTAGCCCACCAGGCTCCTCTGTCCATGGGATTTCTCAGGCCAGAATACTGGAGTGGGTTGCCATTTCCTTTCCAGGGGACCTTCCTGAACCAGAGGTCAAACACAAGTCCTGCATTGGCAGGCGGATGCTATACCACTGAACCACCTCGGAAGCCCTTCTCTTTTCATACCTTATCAATAAGCAGAAATGATAATAGAGGCTTTCTGAAATATAGAAATGTTACAAGTATTACCACAGTGGTGGACAGAAGTGAAGATCTATCATATCAATAATGGTTTAAATTGATAACAAATAAGGAAAGAGAAAAGAAAAGCGCTATAAGGACTATAGTCCCTGACAGCTCTATGTGTTGCGGGTAAGTGGAGCAGAGGGCCAGGGCCACATTAAGAGGGAAAAACCCTTAAATTAAGACTCCCTGAGAGACTTCGGTAAGAGTATGATTAGCTCAGCATTGCTTTCATCCTCCATTTCCCCCTCTCATTTCCTATAGACTTTAGTTTTAATAATTATTAAAGAATAATGCTTGAATTCCATCTGAATGGCTTTTGAGATTTAACTCACTAAATCTATTCATAGCACTGAGCTTGTAAGGGGGGTTTGAACAGATCTGCACAACTAATCATGGAATATTACACTGATACTTCATCTCCCACATCAATACCAATTATGACTGTGTAGAGAGTACTGCATTTTATTTTAATAGGATAGAAATTTTTAATCCAGTCAGGTAGTTCTGGATGAATGTGTTTGTAGGTCTATCATTAAAATTTGGTGGCTCATGCTGCTCAAGACAGACACATTTTGAATGTTTAAAATTTTCACAGATGTTATTTATCCATTAGAATGGAAAATTTCCTGCTCTCTACTATATAGATTCTGCCTCATTAACATAAATAAAAAATAAAGCATAACAACAACAATCTTGCTTAATGTGTACAAACAGAAATATTGTCATAGGCATCTGGCAATCAGTTGGAGAAAGTGAAAACTACTAAATGAATGAAACTGGCAGAAGGTAACTTTTTTTTCTCAGGAAAAGGCCTGCTGTTAGAGATTTTTGCTTCTGTGTCCATTGCTTTTTATTTTGAGTGTGGTTGTGATCAGCATGGACATTCAAGTAAAAGATGTCTTCACTAATTATTTATGCTAATAACATTTATAAGAAATATTCCTTCTCTCAACTGACAAAGCTGGATTTCCCCTAAAGCCATTTTGTAAAACAAAATCATAAAGAAGGCCAACTTTTTAACATCAGGACCCATATATCACAGCACTCCCAGGATGAGCTTGAGATCATGATCATAAAAGAAATCCAGCTAAGAGGTATAAATTCATTGCTATACTCAAGAAAATATCATGACAGAAATTTGATTACTAATACAGAAATTCCTTTTTCTGTCCATTAAGAAATACTTCATGAATTTCTAAATTTTTTTGGTTTTGACTTACTAAAACTTGCAAAACACAAATGAAAAGATTTGCAACTCATATAAGCATCTTCCACTACCTTTCTCTAGACAATTTTGCCAACTTGCTCCATGTTAACTCTTTTTATTTCTGTCTTTTCAGTTAGGCAGAAAACTTTCATGAGGGCAGGGACAATACTTTTTTTTATGACTTAATATAGAATTCATAATGATGACAGAGAGCAGTCGTTATATTTTTGCTGAAGGAGTGAATTAAAAAAAATGTATTACTTTCTTTCCCTGCAGTTATACTAAATTGTATCTTTGGATTGGCAAGATTGAAATATTAAGACCAGGACACAAGGTCACATTATTCTCAATGGTGAAAAACTGAAAGCACTGCCCCAAAGATCAGGAACAAGACAAGGGTGCCCACTCTCACCACTGTTATTCAACATAGATTGGGAAGTCCTAGCAACAGCAATCAGAGAAGAAAAAGAAATAAAAAGAATCCAGATTGGAAAAGAAGAATTAACACTCTCACACTGTTTGCAGATGACATGATACTATACATAGAAAACCCTAAAGATACTATTAGAAAATTACTAGAGCTAATCAGTGAATTTAGTAAAGTTGCAGAATAAAAAATCAATACACAGAAATCACTTGCATTTCCTATATACTAACAATGAAAAATTAGAAAGAGATATTAAGGAATTAATCCCATTCACCATTGCAACAAAAATAGTAAAATATCTAGAAATAAACCTACCTAAGGAGAAAAAAGACCTGTATATAGACAGTTATAAGACACTGATGAAAGAAATCAAAGATGACACAAACAGAGGAAAGATATTCCATGTTTCTGGGTAGGAAGAATCAATATTATGGAAATGACTATACTACCAAATGCAATCTACAGATTCAATATGATCCCTATCAAATCACCAATGGCATCCACAGAACTAGAACAAAATTTTTCACAAGTCACATGGGAACACAAAAAACCGAAATAGCCAAAGGAGTCTTGAGAAAAAAGAATGGAGCTGGAGGCATCAAACTTCCTGACTTCTGACAATACTATAGAGCTGCAGTTATCAAGACAGTATGGTACTTGCACAAAACCAGAAATATAGACCAATGGAACGAGATAGAAGGCCTAGAAATGAACCAATGCACCTATGGGCACCTTGTTTTTGACAAAGGACGCAAGAATATACAATGGGACAAAGAGAGCCTCTTCAGTAAGTGGTGCTGGGAAAACTGGACAGTTTAGTTCAGTCGCTCAGTCTTGTCTGACTCTTTGTGACCCCATGAATTGCAGCACGCCAGGCCTCCCTNACCCTCAAGCGTCTTCTCCAACACCACAGTTCAAACGCATCAATTCTTCGGCACTCAGCCTTCTTCACAGTCCAACTCTCACATCCATACATGACCACTGGAAAAACCATAGCCTTGACTAGACGGATCTTAGTCGGCAGAGTAATGTTTCTGCTTTTGAATATGCTATCTAGGTTGGTCATAACTTTTCTTCCAAGGAGTAAGCATCTTTTAATTTCATGGCTACAGTCACCATCTGTGGTGATTTGGGAGCCCCCCAAAAATAAAGTCTGACACTGTTTCCACTGTTTCTCCATCTATTTCCCATGAAGTGATGGGACCGGATGCCATGATCTTCATTTTCTGAATGTTGAGCTTTAAGCCAACTTTTTCACTCTCCTCTTTCACTTTCATCAAGAGGCTTTTTAGTTCCTCTTCACTTTCTGCCATAAGGGTGGTGTCATCTGCATATCTGAGGTTATTGATGTTTCTCCCGGCAATCTTGCTTCCAGCTTGTGTTTCTTCCAGTCCAGCATTTCTCATGATGTACTCTGCATAGAAGTTAAATAAGCAGGGTGACAATATACAGCCTGGATGTACTCCTTTTCCTATTTGGTACCAGTCTGTTGTTTCATGTCCAGTTCTAACTGTTGCTTCCTGACCTGCATACAGACTTCTCAAGAGGCAGGTCAGGTGGTCTGGTATTCCCATCTCATTCAGAATTAGAGAAATGCAAATCAAAACTGCAATGAGATATCACCTCACACTGGTCAGAATGTCCATCATCAAAAATTCTAAAAACAATAAATACTGGAGAAGGTGTGGAGAAAAGGTAACCCTCTTGCACTGTTGATGGGAATGTAAAGTGATACAGCCACTATGGAAGACAGCATGGAGATTCCTTAAAATACTAGGAATAAAACTACCATATGACCCAGCAATCCCACACCTAGGCATATACCCTGAGGAAACCAAAACTGAAAAAGACACACGCACCCCAATGTTCACTGTAGCACTATTTACAATAGCTAGAACATGGAAGCAACCCTAGATGTCCATCAACAGATGAATATATATATGGAATCTAGAAAAATGGTACTTATGAATTTATTTGCAAGACAACAATGGAGAAACAGACATAGAGAACAGACTATGGACATGGGAAAGGGGAGGAGAGGGTGAGATGTATGGAGAGAGTAACATGGAAACTTACATTACCATATGTAAAATAGATAGCCAACGGGAATTTGCTGTGTGGCTCAGGTAACTTGAACAGGGGCTCTGAATCAGCCTAGAGGGGTGGGATGAGGAGGGAGATGGGAAGGAGGTTCAAGAGGGAGGGGACATATGTATCTCTATGGCTGGTTCATGTTGATGCTCGACAGAAAAACAAAATTCTGTAAGGCAATTATCCTTCAGTTAACAAAATTAAAATAAAAAAGCCATAGTCAGGAAGAAAATATTCGAAAAAGATATGTCTGATAAAAAAGACTGCAATTCAAAATATACAACGAACGTCTACTCAACAATAACAAACTAACAACCCAATGAAGAAATGGCCAAAATTTCTGAACAGATACCTCAACAGAGGAGATATACTAATATATATATATATTTATACTAATATATATATATTTCTTAATATACATAGGAAAAAAGGGTTTCACATCATTAAGTCATTCAGTGTTAGTTGCTCAGTCATGTGTGACTCTTTACAATCTCATGGACTGTAGCTTGCCTGGCCCCTCTGTCCATGGGATTTCCTTGGCAAGAATACTGAATTGGGTTGCCATTCCCTTCTCTGGGGGAACTTTCCAATCAAGGGATCACAAGTGGAATCTTTACTGCCTGAGCTGCCAGTGAAGCCTTCAGTTCAGTTCAGTCCAGTCGCTCAGTCGTGTCCTACTTTTTGCGACCCCATGAATCACAGCACGCCAGGCCTCCCTGTCCATCACCGACTTGTGGAGTTCATGCAAACTCATGTCCATTGAGTTGGTGATGCCATCCAGCCATCTCATCCTCGGTCGTCCCCTTCTCCTCCTGCCCTCAATCCCTCCCAACATCAGGGTCTTTTCCAATGAATCAACTCTTCGCATGAGGTGGCCAAAGTACTGGAGTATCACCTTTAGCATCAGTCTTTCCAATGAACACTCAGGACTGATCTCCTTCAGAATGGACTGGTTGGATCTCCTTGCAGTCCAAGGGACTCTCAAGAGTCTTCTCCAACACCACAGTTCAAAAGCATCAATTCTTCGGTGCTCAGCATTCTTCACAGTCCAACTCTCACATTCATACATGGCCACCGGAAAAACCATAGCCTTGACTAGATGGACCTTTGTTGGCAAAGTAATGTCTCTGCTTTTGAACATGCTATTTAGGTTGGTCATAACTTTCCTTCCAAGGAGTAAGCGTCTTTTAATCTCATGGCTGCGTCACCATCTGCACAATTTGCACCATCTGCAAATTAAAACAATGAGCTGCCACTGTGTATCCACTAGCCTAGTGAGAAATCAGAACAGTGACAACACTAACGAAAGCTAGCAAGGGTACAGGGCGACAGGAGCATGTCTTCATTGCCGGCAGGCATGCAGAACAGCCACTTTGGAAGACAGTTTGCCAGTTTCTAATAAAAGTAAATACACTCTTGTCATGTGATCCATCAATTGTGTTTCTTGGTATTTATCCCAAAGAGATGAAAATGTGTGTCCATACAAAGACCAATACATAAAATTTGTAGCAGTTTTATTCAACATTGTGAAAACCTGGATGCAGCTAAGATGAACTTTAACAGGTGAATACATAAACAAACTGTTACATCAGACAGTAATGTTTTATTCATTACAAAAAAGAAATGTGCTATCAAGCCATGGAAAAATATAAAAACACATTGAATGCATTGTACTAAGCCAAAGAAGCCAATATGAAAAGGTAATGTGCAGTATGATCTCACCTACATGACATTTTGGAAAAGGTAAAACTACAGAGACAATAAGAAGAGCACTGGGTACCAGTGATTAGGGAGGAGAGAAGGATGAACAGGTAGACCACAGAGCATCTTTAAGGCAGTGAAAAAGTACCCTGTGTGGTACTGTAATGATGGATATATGTCGTTATATAATACATTTGTCTAATCCCATACAATGCATTACACCAAGAGTGAACGCTAATGTTAACTCTGGGCGTTGGGTAATGATGAGCCAGTGCAAAACTCGGGTTGGGTATATTAGCGAGAGGAAGCAATGCATGCATGGGATCAGAGAGTATATGGACTCTCTGCTCAATTTTTCAGTGAATCTAAAGCTGCTCTAAAAAATAAAATCCATTAACTATAAAAAAACTAAAATCATTTTTTCGAGTGGGAAAAATAAATCTGAACACCATCTCAAGTCAGAAAAATTAATACTCTTTTCAGTTTCTCACCCAATTTTATTTTTCCTGGTGGCTAAATCTTCAGTTTCAGTTGGCAAAGACAGTGAACTTGGGCAAGTATTTCACTTTTTCCTGTACTGTAAAATGTTATGTCAAGGCATTTTTAATTCTTTCTTTGAAGAATGAAGTACGGCAGATTTTTCCTACTTGTACCTAATCTTAAGCAGTAAGCACATGATTCAGGGTACTGTTTGCAAGCAGCGGAAAGCAGTTCTTGCTAGTTTAAGTGGAAAATTAACTTCTTAAAAGGATATTAGGAGAATTTATTATTATATAATTTAGTATTGCAGAATTTCTGAGAGTTCTGGAAAATGACATTGAAGCTACATAGCTAGAAGCAGGCCCTTCGGTCGCGTTGCTGGTTTGGTCCTACGAGAACCCCAAGGCAACTGTCTCTGGTCTGGGACCTAGGGTTTGCATCCCCAACACTAGCGACTTTGGACACAGGGAATGCGCATGCCTAGAAAATGATGCGAACCACTTGAAATAAATAAGACTTGGATCAGAAGAATTCACATTTGCCAAGTAATTCCATGTGGGAAATAAGAGAACTGGAAAAGTCTGATTTCTCCTGTATTTCAAACTGGGCGATGAGAATAAGCAAGAAAATGATGAAGAGGTTTTAGGGTGTGGAAAATACATTGAGTTTTAAATACTGCTGATACTTCCTTTCAAACTGAAACCTAAAATCTATCTATTACAGCCCTTCTTGATGAGAACAACAGGTCGATTTGCTGGTGACAAACATGATAGTGCTGGATACTCTGTCGTGTCTTTAATACCAGCACTCTGTGAATTGAAAGGATGCACAGTTGGGAACATGGCATTCTAACTTTTGGAAACACTGGGGAGAGCAGTCTTTGGGAGGAATGTGGTAATGTACAGCCTTGGAGCCCTGGTCTCCATGCCGTCGGAGTCAAGAGGATGAAGGAAAGCATAAGGAAAAAGCTGAAGGCTTTCATCACTGTTGCTGCTGCTGCTGCTGCTGAGTCGCTTCAGTCGTGTCCGACTCTGTGCGACCCCATAGACAGCAGCCCACCAGGCTCCCCCGTCCCTGGGATTCTCCAGGCAAGAACACTGGAGTGGGGTGCCATTTCCTTCTCCAATGCATGAAAGTGAAAAGCGAAAGCGAAGTCGCTCAGTCATGTCCGACTCTTAGTGCCCCATGGACTGCAGCCCACCAGGCTCCTCCGTCCATGGGATTTTCCAGGCAAGAGTACTGGAGTGGGGTGCCATTGCCTTCATCACTGATCTAGTTATATTCAGCTTTCATTTTTAATAATAATGGCCTCACTTCAGCTTTTAAAGAGTTTCAAAGTTATTCCCTAATAGTAAACTAAGGAGTATAGACAATTTGCTCAGCTTGTTTTTCATGCAGCAATAACCTCTTTCATTGTTGAAGGAGAGTAAATGTGCGTTGCTCCAGCCACAGCTAGATTTTTTTTTTTATATTGGATTATCAAGAAAAGAAATGGAATAATCTTGTCTCAAGGTCATTTACAATAGGATAAGATACCATCAATTTAGTTAGTTTAGCTTGCAAGTCTCATTATAAGTTGAAAGAGACACAATGACCTCTCAAACTACTGCTCAGGAAAAATTCACAGACTTTTATGAGATAGTTGTCCCCCTAACTCATTATCTAGGACTGAAGTACTCGTCTTTTGTTGTTGTTGTTACTTGTTAGAATACAATGGGAAACGAGCCCCTAAATATTATTTTCTCCCTTTTTGTGGAATTAGAATTGGTAAATGACACAGAGAAATGAAAACCAAAACCTCAGTAAGTTCACGTGATGGGGTGGGGACTTGATAGATATTTGCATAATTCTTCATCTAGATTCATCTTTAAGTCACATAGATTGAATTCAGACATGCAATTCATTACTTTGTATCTCCTTGAGACAGATAAAAATAATTATTTATGATGTAATCCTGTCTTCATTTAAAATTTAGTGAGGTGTTTTGCCATTAACATGGATTTGGTAGTATGTGGCGTGAATACTTGGCAAGTTTTTTTAGCATTATCTAGAATCTGTTAATTGATGGGAAATTGTCATTTTTGACATAATGTTGATTTCTATGTTTATTGGAGGCATTAATCATTAACTATGAAAAAGTAAATAACAAAGAAAATGCAATGTATTACACATATGTATCCAGATGATCTGTATTTCACACATACATGTATATGGATATATAAAAACCCTGTATGTATTCATATTTAAAAATTGGAGTCAGTTTCTGTAACATGTGCTTTATTGAAAGAAAGCTAGTAAAAAACATTGAAATATCTGGTTTTTAGACCCCAAAGAACTATAAGAATTATATACGAAGTCCCTGGCCTCTGCTTTTTATGTATTATTGTTGTTGTTTTGTTGCTA
Source organism: Redunca redunca (assembly GCA_006410935.1). Classification (NCBI taxonomy): domain Eukaryota; kingdom Metazoa; phylum Chordata; class Mammalia; order Artiodactyla; family Bovidae; genus Redunca; species Redunca redunca. The sequence continues at coordinate 1,088,725 of SJYQ01000095.1, read as the reverse complement.
AATCATATCTGACTCTGTGGCCCCGTGGACTGCAGCCCACCAGGCTGTTCCGTCCATGGGATTCCCCAGGCAGGAACGGGTTGCCATTTCCTTCTCCAGGGAATCTTCCTAACCCAGGAATCAAGTCTACACCTCCTGGATGAGCAGGTGGGCTCTTTACCTCTGAGCCACCTGGCAAGCCCCTTACAGATGATATCAAGAGAAACTAAAAGACTTGTCCAGAATTACAAGGTGCTGGTTAAAAAGGCTCAGGGTCACTTTCTCGTTCACGGGTCAGTCTCTCACTAGAGAGGCCAACACTTCTGTGTTTATCTTTCAAGAAGAAGAAGGGACATCAGCAACAGTACAGTAAGAAATCTACTTTGAAGCTTTTTCGTTAGCAGACACTATGCTTGTGGTAATCTACATTAACCCAGGGTCCATTATTAGTCTTTATTCACATGGAAGTGGGATACAAACTTCTCTAGGTCCTTGTAAATAAGCATATTAAACATTTTAGGTTTTTTTTTTTTTTTTCCTGTAAGTGTTCACTTCAACTGGTAAATGTCTTCTTTTGGACGAGCTCAGGAGTCCCGGTCTGTGCAGGTATCCAGTTTCTTACCCACAGTGTTAGATGTGCACTGTGCTCTCTATAATATGCGCTTGACTGGAGTTTTGTGATGTGACTCTACAGAGACGGATAACAGTTAATTATTCTAGGCGGTCACGTTTTTCCTTTCACTACTGTAACCAAATATCAAATATTTCAGTGAACTCTTGAGAAGAATAAAAATACAACATAGAAGGATATAACTATTGAAGAATACAACATTTAAATACATACATACATATATATATATATAATTCTTCAATGCTAACTGCATAAGATTATTTCTGAACTTGCTGTAGAATTATGTTATTAAACACTTAAAACGTTTTAGATGTATCCTTGTTCAAATAAACATATCCTTATGTTCCTGAGATAGTTGTTAACGTAATTTGCTTTTTCTAGCTAGCGACCTTTACAGAAAAAAGCAAGTCTGGACAGGAGTATGAAGTGATTAAAAGAAGTTGCTCAACACACTGATTTGCTTTCATTTAATAGCCTGACATTTCTTTAAAATTGAAATGAATGTATTGTTTATATTAAAACTTAGAAACATTTTTACTATAAAAGTCATTTATCAAAGGAGTGGTCCGTTGAGATAAATTTAGATTTCACAAAGAGGTGATGCTACAACTGAAGAAAGGAAAAAAAAAGTGGGGGGGGGTATCAAATAGCAATTTGGGTGGATTTCTATTTAGAAAATTATAATGATTAACCTAGTCTAACTCATAACTGCCATGGATTAAAACCTAAAGTACTTGGTGCTGACAAACTAAACAATAAAAAAAAGTGAAATTAATTTTTAAATTAAGTTTAAAAAATTCAAAGCATTAGGATAAAGCTTATTTTCAACTTCTATATTAACCTCTAATGTGAAACTTCATATTTTTGCTATATGTTGCTTGAATGCAAGCTAATTATATAATTTTAAATGTTTATTGATTGCAATATGAAAATTGCAAAATATTTATGGGGTCAAGAGAAAGTCCATAACATTATTTTTTTAAGCTGGCACAAATACTTATTTTTATATATTGAGAGTTATAATAGTATACAATGTTACTGAAGCATATATGAAAGCATCTACTGTTCTTTTCTTCAAGAAATAGTTAAAAGGGTGACAAAATATGATTTGATTTCTTTCCTCATTCCCTGTTATTCCCTAGTTTCTTTAACATGTTTATCTAGACAGTCTCAGATTCTTTCTATTTACATGTTTATTGAGGACAACATAGAAAATAACAATCTATGAAGCTATTTATGAAATCATCCTACGCGTATTGAAAGGCTCTAATCTAAATCTATTTTTATCAAGAAGCCACAAAGAGGTTAATATTCTAGGCTCTGGTGCCAGAAGGCTAGCATATACATTCTTCCCTCTCCACATACAATCTGGGAGACCTTAAGCCAACTAACTAGACTCTCTATGCCTGTTTTCTCAACTGAAAAATGCTGCAAAGTGGGAATGAGCCTAGACACTATCTCCTTGGTTTTATTTTTTAACATTAAACCTGGCATAATTGTGCATTGTGCAGTACAGATATATAGTAAACTCCCCAAAATAGCTTATAAGTTGAGTTCCAGTTCTATTTTTAAGAGGGAGTCCCCTTTGAAAATAGGCAGTCTTTATTTTATTCATCTGCATTTTAATAATACCATAATCTCCATTTGGAAGGGAAAAAACTGAATGAAAGAATTTGTGTTTAACAAACAGCTTATATCTGAGGAATTCCAAGGACATTTATAAAGGCCAGAAATTAATTCTAACCTGAAACAATTGACTTATTTATTAGAGGGTATATCTCCTCTTAAGTGAATGAGATCTTTTGATCTCTATGAGCTGCTGTATGTGGAACTTAAGACATGAAAATCTATTAAAAATTCAACTATTAACCTCAATTTATATCTGAATCTTAGGGAAATTGTGTTCTCATTTCAAGTTTTCTGAAACTATGTTTCGTAGAATAAAGACACAGTTCTCATCCTTCATTCTGAAGGGGAATTAAACTTAAAACGTGGGCTCTTGGCTGTGCGTCTGCGTGCCCACTGTATAATGACAGAGGGGGAAAGAGGAAATTCTCCCTTCGCTGTGTACAGGTCCTTCAGCCACACTCGAACTATTCCTTTCGTTCAGGGAAGAAGACAGCAAATTCACAGGGATTAAAATGTAGTACAGTTCCAGTTACATACACTAAATTTTTAGGTAAAGAAATACTGGCTATGGCTAATTTTAAAGTTAAATTTAGGTATAAAAGTGGGTGAAGAATATCTCAGAGGGTAAAAACCAAGATGGTACACTTCTGTCTTCAGTGCCTGAGGAATACCCATTTAACAGAAGGGTTATTTCAAGCTCTTGAAAGAATTTTCTTTCTTCCTTCCTTCCTCTTCCTTTCTTTCTCCCTTTCTTCCCTTCCTCTGTTTCTTTATGTATCTAATATTGTATTGATTTTCTTGTAAGCTGGAATCAAGATTGCCGGGAGAAATATCAATAACCTCAGATATGCAGATGACACCACCCTTATGGCAGAGGGTGAAAAGGAACTAAAAGACCTCTTGATGAAAGTGAAAGAGGAGAGTGAAAAAGTTGGCTTAAAGCTCAACATTCAGAAAATGAAGATCATGGCATCTGGTCCCATCACTCCATGGGAAATAGATGGGGAAACAGTGGAAACAGTGTCAGACTTTATTTTTTTGGGCTCCCAAAATCACTGCAGATGGTGATTGCAGCCATGAAATTAAAAGATGCTTACTCCTTGGAAGGAAAGTTATGACCAACCTAGATAGCATATTGAAAAGCAGAGACATTACTTTGCCAACAAAGGTCCGTCTAGTCAACGCTATGGTTTTTCCAGTGGTCATGTATGGATGTGAGAGTTGGACTGTGAAGAAGGCTGAGCACCAAAGAATTGATGCTTTTGAACTATGGTATTGGAGAAGACTCTTGAGAGTCCCTTGGACTGCAAGGAGATCCAACCAGTCCATCCTAAAGGAGATCAGTCCTGGGTGTTCTTTGGGAGGACTGGTGTTAAAGCTCAAACTCCAATACTTTGGCCACCTCATGCAAAGAGTTGATTCATTGGAAAAGACTCTGATGCTGGGAGGGATTGGGGGCAGGAGGAGAAGGGGACGACAGAGGATGAGATGGCTGGATGGCATCACAAACTCAGTGGACGTGGGTTTGGGTGGACTCCAGGAGTTGGTGACGGACAGGGAGGCCTGGCGTGCTGCAGTTCATGGGGTGGCAGAGTTGGACATGACTGAGCGACTGAACTGAACTGAACTGAACTGAATAGTTTCTATGCTGTGCATTAGAGCTCCGTGACTTATGCTTCTTCTAGTTTCAAGGTTGTACCCTCTGACCAACATCTTCCCGTTCCCCACTCCTTGATCTCTGGTAAACACAATTCCACTCTGTTTGTATTAGCCTGGCTTTTTCAGATTCCATGTACAAGTGATCTCATACAATATCTATCTGTCTTTGTGTTGTTGTTTAGTAGCTAAATTGTCTGACTCTTTTGCAACCCCATGAACTATAGCCTGTCAGGTTCCTCTGTCCATGGGATTTCCCAGGTAAGAGTATTGGAGCGAGTTGCCATTTCCTTCTTTAGGGGATCTTTCTGGCTCAGGGATCCAAACTGTCTCCTGCATTGGCAGGTAGATTCTATGCCACTGAGCCACCAGGGAAGCCCATTTGTCTCTGCATGACTTCTCTAACTTAGAATAGCACCATCCAAGTCAATCCTTGTTCTCACAAAAGGAAGGGTTTTCTTTTTTTTCACAGCTAAGTAATTAATCATTTAATATATTATGCATATAACATCTTCTTTATCCACTTATCTATTGATGAGCACTTGGGTTGTTTCTACATCTTGGCTATTGTGAATAATGCTGAAATAAACACAGAGGTGTGACCTCTTTTTTGATATTCTGTTTTCGTGTCATTTGGATATACACTCAGATGTGGGAATGCTGGATAATATGTCAGTTCTAGTTTTAATTTTTTGAGCAACCTTCATACTGTTCTCCATAGTGGGATGAACCAACTTACATTCCCACCAACAGTGCATAAATGTTCCCTTTCCTCCACATCCTCACCAATACTTCTCTTGTCTTCTTGTTGAAAGCCATTCTAATATGTTTGAGATACTATTTCACTGTGGTTTTGATTTGCAGTTCCTTGATGATTAGTGCTGTCAAGCATACTTTTATATACTATTGGCCATTTGTATGCTTTTTTTGGAAAAAAGTCTACTCAGGTACACTGTTCACTTTTCAAATTGGATTGTTTGGTTTTTGTTTGTTTGTTATTGAGTTGTGTGAATTCTTTACATATTTTGTATATTAATCTATAAGATATATGGTTGGCAAATATTTTATTGCATTATTTAGTTTAACTTTTCATTTTTTGGATTTTTTCCACTGTGCAGAGCTTTTTAGTTTGATATAGTTCTACTTGCTTTTTTTTGCTTTTGGTTTCATATACAAAAAAAAAAAAAGAAAGAAATTATTGCTAAGACTAGTATTGAGGAGATTTTTCCCTGTTTCCTTCTAGGGACTTTATAGTTTATGTTTAAATTATGTTTATGCTTGAATTAAGTCTTTAACCCATTTTGAGTTAACTTTTTGAGTTGTGTAAGAAAGTGGTTTGGTTTAATTTCTCTGCATGTGATTATTCACTCTTCCCTACATCATTTTTCATAAAAACTACGCTTTGCCACTCATTATTCTTTGCTCTTTTGTCAAATAATAGCTGACTGTATATGCAGCGCTTCACTTCTTTGCTCTCCTCCATTGGCCAGCGTGTCTGTGTTAATGCCAGTGCCACACTAGTAAAGAATCAGTTTGCAGTGCAGAAGACCACCTCTACTGCAGGAGATGCACGTTTAATCCCAGGGTCAGAAAGATCCCTGGAGAAGGGACTGACCACCCACTCCAGTATTCTGGCCTGGGAAATCCATGGACAGAGGAGCCTGGCTGACTACAGCCCATGGGGTTAAAAAGAGCCAGACATGATGAGCAATTAAACTACCACCACCACCATACTATTTTAATCACTAGTTTTGTGGTGGGAGTTGAAATTGAGAAGTGTGATGCCTCTGTGTTTATTCTTTCTCAGGATTGCTTTGGTTATCTAGGATCTTTTGTGGTTCCATACACATTTTAGTAATCTTTTTCCTATTTCTTTGAAAAAATATTATTGAAATTTTGATAAGGATTGCATTGAATCTACCCATGGCTTTAGTTTATATGAGAATTTTAACAATAATATATTTTTAAATCAATAAGATAATTACATCTGTAAATTACTTGCAGGTAGATACCATTGAAACTATCAGAGATATTTTTATTCATTAATCTCTCTAATCTGGAGGACATTCCTGGAAAAAGTGTACACAATGGGTGTGGAATCAAGCATAAGAGAAATGAGACTATGCTACTCTTTTTAGTTCTGGTTAAATGAAAATACTAATGCTTTCAGCCATATTTTTCCCTTACAACTTAGCTGCTTTGTTATATTAAAGTACTGATGTATAAAGTAAAAATGTTTACAATGAAATATTGAGGAAATACATCTACTTGAAATATAATTGTACTGATTATCCATAGATTTCATGTAACTTGACACCTTCAGAAATTCATTAATGAGTGATGAATTTTGATGACTATTCTTTATATTCTAAAGAGGAATCCAAAATTTAAGTTCCCACACAGTTAAAAAAATGACTACACAAACACAAAGAAAGAGCTCTAGCTAGGCAAATCTAAGATTCTTTTCATGGAAAGAGAGACTTTGTCCAT
>SJYQ01000095.1:1059326-1082309 GCA_006410935.1 Redunca redunca | reverse complement strand
CATATTTGCCAGTGAAATAAAACATATCCTGATTTTATCTTCTATTCCAAATAAAACAATAAAATCTTAATTTTTATGATTATTTGATATTTCACATTAATTTTTCACTTATCACGTTTAAATAAATTAATTGATTTTTGATCAAATTTTATATGTGAAGGGACATATCTACATATATTCATAATTGTTCAATTTCCAAAGGGAAATAGCACTGTCAGAATTTGAAATGGACTTCCAGTAGAACATGCCAGAATTGAAGGACATGCACTCATCTCCTCTTGCAAGACCACCAAAATTACAACTAGCAGTTGAACAACAATTGACAGGAGGATGCTGGAACCCACAAAAAAGTATACCCCATGTTCAAAGACAAAGAAGAAGCCTCACAGATGGTAGGAGGGGCTCAATCACAATAAAGTCAAACCCCATGCCTGCCAGGTGGGTGACACACCAACTGGAGCACCACAACACCAAAGGAGCCCCTGCACTGTTGTTAAGTTTTTAACTCAAGTTAGGCTTCCCAGCCTGGGGACCTGACAAAGGGACTGGAAATCCCCAGGGAATCAGGCCTTGAGGGACAGTGGGATTTGCTTATAGGACATGCAGAGGACTGGAGGAAACAGAGACAAAGAAAATTTTGCATTCACCAAGGGCCGAAGGGAGCTACTCCATGTTCAAGGTAAGGAGGGGCGGTGGTGAGAAGATACCCTTCGTCCAAGGTAAGGAGCAGCAGCTGTGCTTTGCTGGAGCAGCCATGAAGAGATACCCCAAGTCCAAGGTAAGGGAAACCCAAGTAAGATAGTAGGTGTTGCAAGAGGGCATCAGAGGGCAGACACACTGAAACCATACTCACAGAAAACTAGTCAATCCAATCACACGAAGACCACAGCCTTATATAACTCAATGAAACTAAGCCATGCCCTGTGGAGCCACCCAAAATGGGTGGATCATGGTGGAGAGGTCTGACAGAATGTGGTCCACTGGAGAAGGGAATGGCAAACCACTTCAGTATTCTTGCCTTGAGAACCCCATGAACAGTAGGAAAAGGCAAAATGATAGGACACTGAAAGAGGAACTCCCCAGGTCAGTAGGTGCCCAATATGCTACTGGAGATCAGTGGAGAAATAACTCCAGAAAGAATGAAGGGATGGAGCCAAAGCAAAAACAACACCCAGTTGTGGATGTGACTGGTGATAGAAGAAAGGTCCAATGCTGTAAAGAGCAATATTGCAAAGGAACCTGGAATGTCAGGTCCATGAATCAAGGCAAATTGGAAGTGGTCAAACAGGAGATGGCAAGAGTGAACCTTGACATTCTAGGAATCAGCGAACTAAAATGGACTGGAATGGGTGAATTTAAATCAGATGACCATATATCTACTACTGTGGGCAGGAATCCCTTAGAAGAAATGGAGTAGCCATGATGGTCAACAAAAGAGTCCAAACGCAGTACTTGGATGCAGTCTCAAAAATGACAGAATGATCTCTGTTCATTTCCAAGGCAAACCATTCAGTATCACAGTAATCCAAGTCTATGCCCCAATCAGTAATGCTGAAGAAGCTGAAGTTGAACGGTTCTATGAAGACCTACAAGAGCTTTTATAACTACCACCCCAAAAAGATGTCCTTTTCATTATAGGGGACTGGAATGCAAAAGTAGGAAGTCAAGAAACACCTGGAATAACAGGCAAATTTGGCCTTGGAATACAGAATGAGGCAGGGCAATGACTAATACAATTTTGCCAAGAGAATGCACTGGTCATAGCAAACACGCTCTTCCAAGAACACAAGAAAAGACTCTACACATGGACATCACCAGATGGTCCACATCGAAATCAGATAGATTAAATTCCTTACAGCCAAAGATGGAGAAGCTCTCAGCAAAAATAAGACAGGGAGATGACTATGGCTCAGATCATGAGCTCCTTATTGCCAAATTCAGACTTCAGTTGAAGAAAGTAGGGAAAACCACTAGACCATTCAGGTATGACCTAAATCAAATCCCTAATGATTATACAGTGGAACTGAGAAATAGATTTAAGGGACTAGATCTGATACGTAGAGTGTCTGATGAACTATGGACTGAGGTTCCTGATATTGTATAGGAGACAGGGATCAAGACCATCCCTACGGAAAAGAAATGCAAAAAGGCAAAATGGCTGTCTGGGGAAGGCTTACAAATAGCTGTGAAAAGAAGAGAAGCAAAAAGCAAAGGAGAAAAGGAAAGATACAAGCATCTGAATGCAGAGTTCGAAAGAATAGCAAGGAGAGATAAGAAAGCCTTCTTCAGCGATCAATGCAAAGAAATAGAGGAAAACGACAGAATGGGAAAGACTAGAGATCTCTTCAAAAAAATTAGAGATACTGAGGGAATATTTCATGCAAAGATGGGCTCGATAAAGGAAAGAAATGGTCTGGACCTAACAGAAGCAAAAGATATTAAGAAGAGGTGGCAAGAAGACACAGAAGAACTGTACAAAAAAGATCTTCACGACCCAGACAATCATGATGATGTGATCCCTAATCTAGAGCCAGACATCTTGGAATGTGAAGTCAAGTGGGCCTTAGAAAGCATCACTACGAACAAAGCTAGTGGAGGTGATGGAATTCCAGTGGAGCTGTGTCAAATCCTGAAAGATGATGCTGTGAAAGTGCTGCACTCAATTTGCCAGCAACTTTGGAAAACTCAGCAGTGGCCACAGGCCTGGAAAAGGTCAGTTTTCATTCCAATCCCAAAGAATGCTCAAACTACTGCACAATTGCACTCATCTCACATGCTAGTAAAGTAATGCTCAAAATTCTCCAAGCCAGGCTTCAGCTATACGTGAACTGTGAACTTCCAGATGTTCAAGTTGGTTTTAGAAAAGGCAGAGGAACCAGAGATCAAATTGCCAACCTCTGCTGGATCATGGAAAAAGCAAGAGAGTTCCAGAAAAACATCTATTTCTGCTTTATTGACTATGCCAAAGCCTTTGTGCATCACAGCAAACTGTGGAAAATTCTGAAAGAGATGAGAATACCAGACTACCTGACCTGCCTCTTGAGAAATCCGTATGCAGGTCAGGAAGCAACAGGTAGAACTGGGCATGGAACAACAGACTGGTTCCAAATAGGAAAAGGAGTATGTCAAGGCTGTATATTGTCACCCTGCTTATTTAACTTATATGCAGGATATATCATGAGAAATGCTGGACTGGAGGAAGCACAAGCTGGAATCAAGATTGCTGGGAGAAATATCAATAACTTCAGATACGCAGATGATACCATCCTTATGGCAGAAAGTGAAGAGGAACTAAAGAGCCTCTTGATGAAAGTGAAAGTGGAGAGTGAAAAAGTTGGCTTAAAGCTCAACATTCAGAAAATGAAGATCATGGCATCTGGTCCCATCACTCCATGGGAAATAGATGGGAATAGAAACTCCAGTACTTTGGCCCCTCACACGAAGAGTTGACTCATTGGAAAAGACTTTGATTCTGGGAGGGATTGGGGGCAGGAGGAGAAGGGGACGACAGAGGATGAGATGGCTGGATGGTATCACTGACTCGATGGACATGAGTCTGAGTGAACTCTGGGAGTTGGTGATGGACAGGGAGGCCTGGTGTGCTGCGATTCATGGGGTCGCAAAGAGTCGGACAGGACTGAGCGACTGAACTGAACTGAACTGAACACACGAATACCAAACAAGTTACCTCTGAAAGGTGCCAAACTCACCAAAGTCCTTTCCAGTCACCAAATATTCAGGATGATTTGATGCATTTCTGAACTGTTCATCCAAACTTGCCAAGGCAGAAAGAGCTAAGAAAAACACTGAGTTAAGCAGAGCAACTTAGAGAAACAGGACCACTCCAACACTTTTACTTTGCATATATTAGATATGCCACTGACCTCTCATCAAAAAGCTAGGCTAGCATACATGATCTAATTGGCTCAATAACTGACCATTGGTTAGGACTTGTTTCCCTCCCTTCAGTATTGTTCTTTAATCTTTAACCTGTACAGTGGCTCTATAATGAGGAAAGATAATGTTATTAAAAATAAGAATAAATAATATCTCTGATTTATATAGTTTATGGGTGAGGATTTCACATTTGATACAATTCAGAAAAGTCCATTTTTATAGGTTTCTGTGGGGAACTAGAAATACTTTGAAGATACACACTTGATAGTTTGACTATTATAGAGCAAAATAGTATATTTCTATAAAACTTATGTTGGTATCAAACAAATTTGTGTACAGAGATGTAAAGTACACACATATGATTAAATAATAATGTTTCTTAAGTGGCTCTTATTTAAGGACTTTGGAAAGGACAGATGATACAGGTGGAAAGAATAGGTTCTGAAAATAAATATGATCACTCGAAGACTCTAGCTTTGTCCATTGTCACTCTGTAAAGCTTTTTCTAAGCTCATTACTTGCCTCTGCTTTTCCGCCCCTTCATCTCTCCATTCCTTTTTTTTTCTCTGTTATTTGGTCTTCATGTCTACTCAGTTATTTGAACCTGGAACACCTTAATTAAATTTTGAGCTGGGAGCCACCTATTGAAGCATCAAGTTTCTTCGTTGCTTTCTAAATTATTAAAAGATGACTTGTCCAGAGCAACATGGTTCAGAAGATCGAATCTGAAGACAGTAGCACATGCGGTGCTCTGCATGTCACTTCCTATCACTGAAATGTGTGCAGTAGAAGCTTCATTAGCAGCATTCTCTTCTCTTTATCACTGGTGAAGTTGACCAGCATTAGCCAAGCAGGTCACATTAGCTCTTTTTAAACAAATGCATCAGTCTTCTGTTTTCATGGTCTTGGTTCATTATTGGAGTGATGGATTCTTTGTGGGGTTAGGACTCAAATTAATTCTAAAATCTGGGGGAATGACATTTTGTTACTGCAATTCTTTTTAGAGAATAAACAAAGAGGTATTTAAAGCTAGATATCATAGTTGAAAATAAAAATACTCATGCTTCTAAATGTAATCTAAAAGAACATTTTATTAGTTACAACAACTCTGTACATTAAATTGTCCTCATTGTTCTTCTTGCTTTTAAAAAAAATTGTGTTGTTTTCATAATGTTTTTCTAATAATAAGATACATACATACGTATTTGAAAAAAATGCTATTAATAGGACTTTTAGTTCAGTTCAGTTCAGTCGCACAGTCGTGTCCGACTCTTTGCGACCCCATGAACTGCAGCACGCCAGGCCTCCCTGTCCATCACCATCTCCTGGAGTTCACTCAGACTCATGTCCATCGAGTCCATGATGCCATCCAGCCATCTCATCCTCGGTCGTCCCCTTCTCCTCCTGCCCTCAATCCCTCCCAGCATCAGAGTCTTTTCCAATGAGTCAACTCTTCGCATCAGGTGGCCAAAGTACTGGAGCTTCAGCTTTAGCATCATTCCTTCCAAAGAAATCCCAGGGCCGATCTCCTTCAGAATGGACTGGCTGGATCTCCTTGCAGTCCAGGGGATTCTCAAGAGTCTTCTCCAACACCACAGTTCAAACGCATCAACTCTTCAGTGCTCAGCCTTCTTCACATTCCAGCTCTCACATCCATACATGACCACAGGAAAATCCATAGCCTTGACTAGACGGACCTTAGTCAGCAAAGTAATGTCTCTGCTTTTCAATATGCTGTCTAGGTTGGTCATAACTTTTCTTCCAAGGAGCAAGCGTCTTTTAATTTCATGGCTGCAGTCACCATCTGCAGTGATTTTGGAGCCCCCCAAAGTAAAGTCGGACACTGTTTCCACTGTTCCCCCATCTATTTCAATAGATATCCATAATATGAGCAGCTAGGTAGTCTTTCTAATTTCCTTTACAATGATCACAATTTAGGTAAAGATATGTGTTCAGCCAGATGAGGCAATGGCACCCACTCCAGTGTTCTGGCCTGGAGAATCCCAGGGACGGGGGAGCCTGGCGGGCTGCCGTCTATGGGGTCGCACAGAGTCGGCGACGACTGAAGCGACTTAGCAGCTGCAGCAGCAGCATGTGTTCAGCACCAGTGTTCGTATAACTTCCCTTTATGTGGAGTAGGATGGCTCCCTGTTAGCCTCGTTAGCTTGTTTCTTACCATAGCCTATTTATGTCTGTTGCTTCCCAAGCAAGTTGCTCAGCCATGCCACTGATTTGGTATTTAGTTATATTTTCATAGTGCTGTGACTGTAACTTGCTCACCAATCCAGATGATTTTCTTATTTTTACTTATACATGCCGGCAAAATTTGTAGAAATGCTCAAATGGTTTATATAAGCTAAGGCACCAAGGGAGTTTTCTCTCCCTCCTAGCTGCAAGAATGCATGTTACTAAAATTGAAACTGTAGACTGGTAGTTTTCAAGCAAGTCATTTTTATAGATGTTGTTACTTCTTTTTAAGTAGGGGAGGAAAGAAAGCCTTACTTGAATTTTCCAAGTCATGAACCTGTCTTTTCTTTCCTTAATCGCACAACACAGTAGAATTAGTGTGTATCTGAAAGGACTATGAGCAGAGCTGTTATCTCAGCACGTTTCCACTGGCACCTCCCAGCAGGTATCCAGAGCTTGTTGCAAACTAAGGAAGACTTAAGATTAGCCACTGGCATTTCATTATTAACATGTGTATATTTTCCTATTGCAGCCGTGGAGAGCGAGGCCATATATTTATTGTGAGAAAACCGTAAATGGCCTAGAAGAATAAAATTAGAGAATACCGTAAAAACACAATGAAGAGAAAACGAGCGTAACTGAAAGGCTTAAGACTAGATACTATGAACAGGTTTGAACAAAATTCTTCATACAATTAAAACGAGTTGACATGTGGTATACTTTCCATTGTTAACCTTCATAATGGAGAGTATACAGTAATCCTTCTATTCAGGCCTCTTTCATTTGGAATTCAAGATAATTCCAAGACAGTGGTGCAATGTTGGGGGGGAAAAAAAAAAAAAAGGCTTCAAGTCCTAAATTAATAGTTTAGACAAAAATAAAGGAGGAATTTGAATTGCTTGCTTATGCAAAAATAACTGAAGAACTTAGAAAGCATACATATAGCCACACAGTCTTATATTTCACTCTGCTTTTATAAGGTTCATATCCTTCTACTGCATCTCATATAGTTTATCAGAAATAAGGGTTCCTAGGCGGCTCTGCGGTAAAGAATCCTGCTGCCAAGCAGGGGACATGGGTTTGATCCCTGGGTTGGAAAGATCCCCTGGAGAAAGAGATGGCAACCCACTTCAGTATTCTTGCCTGGGAAGTCCCAGGATGAGCTTGGTGGGCTACAATACATGAGGTCTCAAAGAGTCGGACATGACTTAGCAGCTAAACAACAGCCTCTGTTTGTATGACCATAAAATTGGTTTATGAAACACTTACTAGATATCGGACACTATACTCAGATCTTGATGCTCATCATTTCGTGTAATCTTTACAGCCATATTGTGAAAGAAATAGGCTCTTCTTAACGGATAGTGTCAAATGTACTAATTTTTCTGGGATTGCACCGCTAGTACAATCGCAATTTGAACTCATCAGGCTACCTCCCGGCAACCATTCTATGCGACTTCCCCATCATCTTCTGACCGTATGATCAACTGCATATTTTACTGGTTTATGTAAAAATGGCAAGAAATCTGTTAAAAGTTTGTCTGTTTTGCTAATCACAGATAAAATGATCTGGTTTCACAGGGTTCTCGTGACAAATAACCTGGATAAACTCCTTACCTCTTTAGTTTGAGAGACTATCAATGGCACCCCACTGCAGGAGGGCTAAATCCCATAAAAAAGGCAACATAGAGGCCTGTTTTCTGTCTCCTTTAAGGACTCCACGGTATGAGACTATATCCATGAGAGAAGTGATACGAGTAATGCAGTTATGAAGCAAACTGCCAGGACAGCCTTCATCACCAAACAAAGACTAAGGCTGTTCCGAGCTCTGGAGGGGAGTGAGGGCAGTTCAAAGCGAGGAAACCGGAAGGTGAGGAAGGAAGGGGAGGTGGATGTAGTTATTGTCAGGGTATAACCGGGCTGGCCAGGTGATCCGTGCTATTGCAACTTTTTCTCCCAAGCATAAGCAGCGCAAACCTTGGTGGTGCCTAAGGAAAGAAAAGCCATCCTTATGTAACTGCATTTGCTCTCTTTTCAATTTTCAGATATTCTTAAATATGATAGAATTATACCATATTTGTAACATGTACTTGGAACTTAGAGATACACATATATACTTAGATAGCTGACAGAGAAAGAAAGAGGGAGATATTTAGGAAACTGCAGTTATGCGATTGTATATACACATTATTGTATAATATATATTATGCACACATTTGTGAATTGGGTATGAAAGTATCATTGTGATGATGAGTAATTCAAAATAACCCTATTCCTACACTCCTCAGGAGATAATGCTAACTCTTAGAAGTTACTGTATTCGTATCTGAATTAAGAAAAAACTGTGTAAATTTGGATATAGAGGAAGTAGTTTGATAATAGCCATTCTCATCAGTAATGCCAATGCCAAATATGAATTTTACATTAAGTCATGCTTGCTTCTCTTTTTGGTCACATTCAAGAGGAGAATATTTAATTGTTAAATAAAATAAATACCACTTGAAAATCATATAGTACTTTCAGGAACATGAAATATGTGGTTCTAAAATGACTGGGTTAATAAGACCGGAAGCTTCTGTTAGAGCAACTTCATTATCTTCGAGATGAAGGATGAGCATTCTAATTGTGGTATGTAATAACCCCTGGCAGTTTTGTTTGAAAAGGAAAGAGATGACAAAGTCGCTTGCAGGGAAATACTGAATGATCGTACTGGTTTCCTAGGGCTTCCATAACAAATCACCACAAACTGAATCCCTTAAAACCACGTAAATTTATTCTTTTATGTTTCCAGAGGCTGAAGTCCGAGTCTAGAAGCTCTGGGGAGTCATCTCCTCATCCCTCTTCCAGCTTTTAGTAACTCTCAGCAGCCCTTGGCTTCCTTCACTTATGGCCACATCAGGCCCCTCTCACCTATAAACTTCTCTCCTTACTAGTGGAAAACCTTCCCAGGAAGATCTCTTCACCTCAAGAACCTTAATTTAATTGCTTTTGTGAAGATTCTTTTCCCAAGTAAGGTAAAAAGCCACAGGTTCCAGGGATTTGATGTGGGCATATTTTTAGAGGACAATTATTCAACTCAGTATACAGGTTTAATAGAATGTAAAGGGGAAAGACTCTGGAGGAGGGCATGGCACCCCTCTCCAGTATTCTTGCGTGGAGAATCCCATGGACCAAGGGGCCTGGTGGGCTACAGTCCATGGGGTCGCAGAGAGTCCATGACTGAGCAGCCAAGCAGAGCACAAGCCGCAGGAGACGAGTGTGGTGGGAAGAGTGCTGGAGAAGGGCAGTGGGCATGCTCTAGTGGAGACATTGTGAAAAGCTTAAAGGCATGCTTCCTTCCCGATTAAACTATCACTCGGTAGTTCAGAGGTTACAGCGTCTGCCTCTGATGCGGGAGACCCAGGTTCAATCCCTGGGTTGGGAAGATCCCCTGGAGAAGGAAATGGTAACCCACTCCAGTACTCTTGCCTAGAGAATCCCATAGACAGAGAAGCCTGGTAGGCTACAGTCCATGGGGTCGCAAAGAGTCGGACACGACTGAGCGACTTCACTTTCACTGTCCTTCCTGATTATTCAGAGTACTCTGTCCATGACATAATATATGAGTGACAACCATGCTGTTTATCTCATGAAAGCAGGTTCAAAGCTCTGCAAAGAATTATTCTGTTCCCTTTAAAATCAGAACTCTGGGATAATCTAACAAATTTTAGAGGAAATAAGAAAAAGAATGCTTTACTTCTCTTTTCCCTGTCACCTCAAGCACAATCTTACTCTTGTTCTAATTAAACTTAGTTCTCTAATAACACTCTCATGTCCTCAGTTCACGAAGCTTCTTGAATTAGTCTATCTTTGTTAGGAGTGACCACTTCAATTGCTGATATTTTCAAATATGACAGAGATCCTTAACAAACATAGAAACATATTTGGTTGCAGAAGATTCTGACAGTGAGGTCTGTTCATTATTCTGATGGATTTGTCACATTATCCCTGGATCTCAAAAGGGTGCTAAGTGTCGTATTTTCACATATGCTATTAAACGATCAAAAATATCCTGTGCTCACAGTCAAAGCTTGAGGAAGCCTTCTGCCATCATGTATAGTTCTAAGAAGAGGTGCCTGCAGAATGTCATAAAGTCTAATCGGTGTCCGAGTCTTACTAAGAAGGAAATTTGTATAAAATATTTTCAACAAGTTAACAAATTGATATGTTTAAAAGAGTAGAACAGACACATATATTACTATATAAACCAAAATCTTAGCATCACAAGAGTGGGATCCATCAGTGTAACTGAATTAAGGAAAATAGGAAATTGCTAGTTATCCTGTTGTCACACTAGACAAAACTTCATCGTTTGGATTTTAAACACAGAATGTGAATTAAGAGTTATACAAACATAAATGTATCTTTTACAAATTTAGATTCAGAGGGCACACATATACTCTTAAACATACAATGTTCACCATTTTCTCTTCTACTTACTTTCAACCTTCTACATTTCCTGAGAATGTGAAGAAAAGAAGAAATCTATCTTGGTATATCATTTCTGAGGAGATTTTTCAAATGTAAAGAAAAACCAGAAAATGTTACACTGGTGTTATGTAATAATTCATGTTAATTCAAGATAAATGAAATCTAGTATTTATTAAAATGGATTTTTCATTAAGCAAAATATCCAGATATACCAACACTTTCAGTTCAGTTCAGTTACTCAGTCATGTCCAAAAATCTGTGACCCCATGGACTGAGCACGCCACGTTCCCTGTCCTTCACCATCTCCCAGAGCTTGAACAAACTCATGTACATAGAGTCCATGATGCCATCCAACCATCTCATCCTCTGTCATCCCCTTCTCCTCCTGCCCTCAATCTTTCCCAGCATCAGGGTCTTTTCCAGTGAGTCAGCTCTTCACATCAGGTGGCCAGAGTATTGGAGTTTCAGCTTCAGCATCAGTCCTTTCAATGAACATTCAGGACTGATCTTTAGGATCAACTGGTTGGACCTCCTTGCAGTCAAAGGTCTTCTTCAAAACTACAGTTCAAAAGCATCAATTGTGCTCAGCTTTCTTTGCAGTCCCACTCTCACACCCATACATGACTACTGGAAAAATCATAGCCTTGACTTGATGAAACTTTGTTGGCAAAGTAATGTCTCTGCTTTTTAATATGATATCTAGGTTGGTCATAACTTTCCTTCCAAGGAGCAAGTGTCTTTTAATTTCATGGATGCAATCACTATCTGCAGTGATTTTGGAGCCCCAAAATACAAAGATGGTCACTGTTTTCACTGTTTCTTCATTTTTTTGTCATGAAATGATGGGACCAGAGGCCATGATCTCCATTTTCTGAATGTTGAGTTTAAGCCAACTTTTCCACTCTCCTCTTTCACTTTGATCAAGAGGCTCTTTAGTTCTTCTTCAATTTCTGCCGTAAGTGTGGTGTCATCTGCATATCGGTGGTTATTGATATTTCTCCCAGCAGTCTTGATTCCAGCTTGTGCTTCATCCAGCCTGGGATTTCACATGATGTACTCTGCATATAAGTTAAATAAGCAGGGTGACAATATACAGCCTTCACATACTCCTTTTCCTATTTGGTACCAGTCTGTTGTTCCATGTCCAGTTCTAACTGTTGCTTCCTGACCTTCAAACAGATTTCTCAAGAGGCAGGTCAGGTGGTCTGGTATTCCCATCTCTTTCAGAATTTTCCACAATTTGTTGTGATCCACACAGTCAAAGGCTTTGACATAGTCAATAATGTAGAAGTAGATGTTTTTCTGGAATTCTCTTTCTTTTTTGATGATACAACAGATGTTGGAAATTTGATCTCTGGTTCCTCTGCCTTTTCAAAAACCAGCTTGAACATCTGGTAGTTCACGGTTCATGTATCACTGAGGCCTACTTGGAGAATTTTGAGTGATACTTTGCTAGCATGTGAGATGAGCACAATTGTGAGAATTCTTTGGCACTGCCTTTCTTTGGGATTGAGATGAGAACTGAATTTTTCCAGTCCTGTGGCCACTGCTGAGTTTTTCAAATTTGCTAACACCTTGAGTGAAGCACTTTCACAGCATCATCATTTAGGATTTGAAATAGCTCCACTGAAAATCCATCACCTCCACTAGCTTTGTTTGTGCTTCCTAAAGCCCCCGTGACTTCACATTCCAGGATGTCTGGCTCTAGGTGAATGATCACACCATCATGATTATCTGGGTTGTGAAGATATTTTTTGCACAGTTCTTCCGTGTATTTTTGCCACCTCTTTTCAAGATCTTCTGCTTTTGTTAGGTCCATACCATTTCTGTCCTTTATTGAGCCCACCTTTGCATGAAATGTTCCCTGGTATCTCTAATTTTCTTGAAGAGATCTCTAGTCTTTCCCATTTTATTGTTTTCCTCTATTTCTTTTCACTGATTACTGAGGAAGGCTTTCTTATCTCTCCTTGCTATTCTTTGGAACTCTGCATTCAGATGAGTATATCTTTCCTTTCCTCCTTTGCCTTTAGCTTCTCTTCCTTTCACAGCTATTTGTAAGGCCTCCTCAGACAGCCATGTTGCTTTTTTTGCATTTCTTTTCCATGGGGATGGTCTTGATCCCTGTCTCCTGTACAATATCATGAACCTCTGTCCATAGCTCATCAGGCACTCTGTCTATCAGATCTAGTCCCTTAAATCTATTTCTCACTTCTACTGTATAATCATAAGGGATTTGATTTAGGTCATAGATTTAGACCATTGAATGGTCTAGTGGTTTTCCCCACTTTCTTCCATTTAAGTCTGAATTTGTCAATAAGGAGTTCATGATCTGAGCCACAGTCAGCTCCTGGTCTTGTTTTTGCTGACTGTATAGACCTTCTCTATCTTTGGCTGCAAAGAATATAATCAGTCTGATTTCAGTGTTGGCCATCTGGTTATGTCCATGTGCGGAGTCTTCTCTTGTGTTGTTGGAAGAGGGTGTTTGCTATGACCAGTGCTTTCTCTTGGCAAAACTCTATTAGTCTTTGCCCTGCTTCATTCTGTATTCCAAGGCCAAATTTGCCTGTTAGTCCAGGTGTTTCTTGACTTCCTACTTTTGCATTCCAGTCCCCTGTAATGAAAAGGACATCTTTTTTGGGTGTTAGTTCTAGAAGGTCTTGTAGGTCTTCACAGAACTGTTCAACTTCAGCTTCTTCAGTATTACTGGTCAGGGCACAGACTTGGATTACTGTGATAATGAATGATTTGCCTTGGAAACAAACAGAGATCATTCTGTCATTTTTGTGATTGCATCCAAGTACTGCATTTCAAACTCTTTTGTTGTCTATGATGGCTACTCCATTTCTTCTAAGGGATTCTTGCCCGCAGTAGTAGATATAATGGTCACCTGAATTAAATTCACCCATTCTAGTCCATTAGTACAGAGCTTAAGGAAAACCACACCCTTGAGTCACTAGATCTGGACTTAAATAAAAAACATTTTATGTGACTAAGAGCAAGGAATGTAGGAAAATAAAAAAAGTTTGTTCCTTTCTCCTCCTTGAGAATCCCGCACCACTTCCTCCTTAAGGGCCCAGGACTCTTTATCAACCTACTTAAGAATTAATTATCTCAAAATGAAAAAACATACAATCTAGGATATGCTACCCAGAAAGATGATCATTTAGTATAGAAGGAGTGATTAAGAACTCCTCAGAGAAACAAAACCAAAAAAAAAAAAAGAAAAGAAAATCACCGATATGAAACCCACTCTAAAAGAAATACTAAAGGGTCTTCTCTAAATTAAAAAAAAAAAAAAGAAAAGGATAAAAAAATTAATTATCTAAAAGAATGGAAAAATCCCACTACTAAAGGCAAATGCATAGGTCATCAACAGACACTCCATGGTATTCACAAATCAAAATCTTAAACACACAAAATCCTGAAATAAAGAAACATAAACACATTGCTATATAATCAAATCACGAGATAATAAGCTAAAAGAAAAAGACCAGAGAGACATGCCACAAAGCACCCTGTGAGACAAGTAGCAAGACGGCAATACTTACATATTTATGAATAATCTTTTTAAATGTCAATGAACTAAATACTCCAATCAGAAGCCAGGATTACCAACTGGGATAAAAAACCAAGATCCATATATATGCTGCTTGCAAGAGACTCACTTCAGAGCAAAAGCCACACACAGATTGAGAAGATGAAAATACATATTTCGTGCATGCGGAAATGAAACTGAGGGTAACAATGGTCATATCAGACAAAATAGACTTTAAAACAAAGGCATTATATAATGATGACAAATCAAGACAAGAAGAGGATATCACTGTTGTTAACATACATGCACCAAATATAGCAACAGCTAAATATATAAAGTAAATGTCACCCTGCTTATTTAACTTATATGCAGAGTACATCATGAGAAATGCTGGACTGAAAGGAACATAAGCTGGAATCAAGATTGCTGGGAGAAATAGCAATAACCTCAGATATGCAGATGACACCACCCTTATGGCAGAAAGTGAACAGGAACTAAAAAGCCTCTTGATGAAAGTGAAAGTGGGGAGTGAAAAAGTTGGCTTAAAGCTCAACATTCAGAAAACAAAGATCATGGCATCTGGTCCCATCACTTCATGGCAAATAGATGGGGAACCAGTGGAAACACTGTCAGACTTTATTTTTTGGTCTCCAAAATCACTGCAGATGGTGACTGAAGCCATGAAATTGAAAGATGCTTACTCCTTGGAAGGAAAGTTCTGACCAACCTAGATAGCATATTCAAAAGCAGAGACATTACTTTGCCGACCAAGGTCCATCTAGTCAAAGCTATGGTTTTTCCAGTGGTCATGTATGGATGTGAGAGTTGGACTGTGAAGAAAGCTGAGCACTGAAGAATTGATGCTTTTGAACTGTCGTATTGGAAAAGACTCTTGAGAGTCCCTTGGACTGCAAGGAGATCCAAGCAATAGATTCTAAAGCAGATCAGTCCTGGGGGTTCTTTGGAAGGAATGATGCTAAAGTTGAAACTCCAATACATTGGCCACCTCATGCGAAGAGTTGACTCATTTGAAAAGACTCTGATGACGGGAGGGATTTGGGGCAGGAGGAGAAGGGGACGACGAAGATGAGATGGCTGGATGGCATCACCAACTCGATGGACGTGAGTCTGAGTGAACTCCAGGAGTTGGTGATGGACAGGGAGGCCTGGTGTGCTGTAATTCATGGAGTCACAAAGAGTCGGACACTACTGAATCACTGAACTGAAATGAACTGAACTGAACTGAAATATTAACATATAAAAAGGGAGAAACTGACAATAACACAATATAAATAGCAGGACTTCAGCACTCTGCTTACAAAATGGACAGATCAGCCCCAAAGAAAGTCAATATGGAAACGATGGTGTTAAAGGACACATTAGACCTTCTGGACTTAGTAACATACATACAGGACATTCTATTAAAACAACAACAGCAACAAATATTGAAGGAAATTATAAAGATCAGAGAGAAAATAAATAAAATAAAATAATAGGAAAAGAATCAATGAAGGCAATAGCTAGCTTTTTGAAAAGATAATCAAAATTGATAAACATTTAGCCAGGCTCACCATTAAAAAGAAAGAGGACAACCACCCACAATACGAAATCAAAATAAAATAAGAAATAAAAGAGGAAAAATAACAACTGATATAACAGAGATAAAAATAGTCAAAAGAAATTACTACAGTTAGTTATATACAAACAAATGGACAACCTAGGAGAAATGGACAAGTTTCTAGAAATATATAATCTGCCAAAACTGAATCAGGAAGAAATAAACAATCTGAACAGATAGATCACTGCTAGTGAATTTTCCATTTGTAATTTAAAAAACTCAAGCATATAAAAGCCTGGCCCAGAGAATTTCACAGCGGAATTCTACTACACATATATTGAAGAGTTAGTATCTATCCTCAAATTATTCCAAAAAATTAAAGAGGAAGAAACACTCTCAAATTCATTATATAAGGCCACTGATACCAAACCAGACAAAGATACTAGCTAAAAATTGCAAGTCAATATCTCTGATGAATACAGATGTAAAAATCCTCAGGACCAATTAGCAATATACAATAAATTTAACAATATATATAAATAATCACACACAATCATCAAGTGGGATTTATTTCAAGGATGCAAGGATGGTTCAGTATTCTCAAACCAATCAATATTATACACATTAACAAAATAAAAGATAAAAATCACGATTATCTCAATAGACATAGAATAAAAAATATCTGGCAGAATTCAACATCCAATTATGATAAAAATTCTCATCAAAGTGTTTACAGAGGGAACAGGCATGCATACTAAGTAACTTCAGTCATGTTCGACTCTGCGACCATGTAGATTGTAGACCACCAGGTTCTTCTGTCCATAGCAAAGCTGGAGTGGGTTGCTGGGTCCTCTTTCAGAGGATCTTCCACCCATGGATAGAACCCATGTCTCTTACATCTCCTGCTTCTGCAGGTGGGTTCTTTACCACTAGCACCACCTGTAAAGACCAGGAGGAATTTGTCTCAAAATAGTAAAGATTATTTATTACAAACCTACATATACATATACATATACAATGAGGTCATGACATTGTACAGGAGACAGGATTCAAGACCATCCCCATGTAAAAGAAATACAAAAAAGCAAAATGGCTCTCTGAGGAGGCCTTACAAATAGCTGTGAAAAGAAGAGAAGTGAAAAGCAAAGGAGAAAAGGAAAGATATAAGCATATGAATGCAGAGTTCCACAGAATAGCAAGGAGAGATAAGAAAGCCTTCCTCAGTGATCAATGCAAAGATATAGAGGAAAACAACAGAATGGGAAAGAGTAGAGATCTCTTCAAGAAAATTAGAGATACCAACGGAACATTTCATGCAAAAATGGGCTTGATAAAGGACAGAAATGGTACATATGGACCTAATAGAAGCAGCAGATATTAAGAAGAGGTGGCAGGAATACACAGAAGAACTGTACAAAAAAGATCTTCAAGACCAAGATAATCACGATGGTGTCATCACTCACTTAGAGCCAGACATCCTGGAATGTGAAGTCAAGTGGGCCCCTAAGCATCACTACGAACAAAGCTAGTGGAGGTGATGGAATTCCAGTTGAGCTGTTTCAAATCCTAAAAGATGATGCTGTGAAAGTGCTGCACTCAATATGCCAGCAACTTTGGAAAACTCATCAGTGGCCACAGGACTGAAAAAGGTCAGTTTTCATTCCAAATCCAAAGAAAGGCAACGCCAAAGAATGCTCAAACTACTGCACAATTCCACTCATCTCACATGCTAGTAAAGTAATGCTCAAAATTCTCCAAGCCTGGCTTCAGCAGTATGTGAACCGTGAACTTCCTGATGTTCAAGTTGGTTTTAGAAAAGGCAGAGGAACCAGAGATCAAATTGCCAACATCTGCTGGATCATGGAAAAAGCAAGAGAGTTCCAGAAAAACATCTACTTCTGCTTTATTGACTATGCCAAAACCTTTGACGGTGTGCATCACAATAAACTGTGGAAAATTCTGAAAGAGATGGGAATACCAGACCACCTGACCTGCCTCTTGAGAAACCTGTATGCAGGTCAGGAAGCAGCAGTTAGAACTGGACATGGAACAACAGACTGGTTTCAATTAGGAAAAGGAGTACGTCAAGGCTGTATATTGTCACTCTGCTTATTTAATTGATATGCAGAGTACATCACAAGAAATTCTGGGCTAGAAGAAACACAAGCTGGAATCAAGATTGCCAGGAGACATATCAATAACTTCAGATATATACATGATACCATCCTTATGGCAGAAAGTGAAGAGGAACTAAAAAGCCTCTTGAAGAAAGTGAAAGAGAAGACTGAAAAAGTTGGCTTAAAGCTCAACATTCAGAAAACGAAGATCATGGCATCTGGTCCCATCACTTCATGGCAAATAGATGGGGAAACAGTGGAAACAGTGTCAGACTTTATTATTTTGGTCTCCAAAATCACTGCAGATGGTGACTGAAGCCATGAAATTAAAAGATGCTTACTCCTTGGAAGAAAAGTTCTGACCAACCTAGATAGTGTATCGAAAAGCAGAGACATTACTTTGCTGACTAAGGTCCGTCTAGTCAAGGCTATGGTTTTTCCAGTGGTCATGTATGGATGTGAGAGTTGGACTGTGAAGAAAGCTGAGCACCAAAGAAATGATGCTTTTGAACTGTGGTGTTGGAGAAGACTCTTGAGAGTCCCTTGGCCTGCAAGGAGATCCAGCTAGTCCATTCTGGAGCAGATCAGCCCTGGGATTTCTTTGGAAGGAATGATGCTAAAGCTGAAACTCCAGTACTTTGGCCACTTCATGCGAAGAGTTGACTCACTCGAAAAGACTCTGATGCTGGGAGAGATTGAGGGCAGGAGGAGAAGGGGACGACCGAGGATGAGATGGCTGGATGGCATCACTGACTCGATGAACGTGATTCTGAGTGAACTCTGGGAGTTGGTGATGGACAGGGAGGCCTGGCATGCTGCGATTCATGGGGTTGCAGAGTCGGACACGACTGAGAGACTGAACTGAACTGAATGAGCTTATATAGAATGAGCTATATATACAATGGTAAACCTGAAAGCTTTATTCTGTAAAATGGCATGGATGCCCACACTTGCCACTGCTATATATATCATAGTACTGGAAGTCCTATCCACAGAAATCAAACAAAGGAGATTGTTCAGTTCAGTCGCTCAATCATGTCCGACTCTTTGTGACCCCATGAATCACAGCACACCAGGCCTCCCTGTCCCACCAACTCCTGGAGTTTACTTAAACTCATGTCCGTTGAATCAGTGATACCATCCAACCATCTCATCCTCTGTCGTCCCCTTCTCCTCCCGCCTTCAATCTTTCCCACGATCAGAGTCTTCGCAAATGAGTCAGCTCTTCACCTCAGGTGGCCAGAGTATTGGAGTTTCAGCTTCAGCATCAGTCCTTCCAATGAATATTCAGGACTGATTTCCTTTAGGATGGCCTGGTTGGATCTCCTTGCAGTCCAAGGGAGTCTCAAGAGTCTTCTCCAACACCACAGTTCAAAAGCATCAATTCTTCAGCACTCTGCTTTCTTTATAGTCCAACTCTCACATTTATACATGACCACTGGGAAAACCATTGCCTTGACTAGATGGAACTTTGTTGGCAAAGTAACGTCTGTGCCTTTTTATATGCTGTCCACATCAGTTGTAAGTTTTCTTCCAAGGAGCAAGTGTCTTTAAATTTAATGGCTGCAGTGTTCATAAGGAAATTGTGATGATACAGAAAAAAAAAAGAAAAATATCCCTTTTTTCATGAATTGGAAGATTGATATTATTAAAATACCCACACTACAGAAAACAACCTATATATTCAATGTAATCCCTGTCAAAATACACATGACATTTTTCACAGAAGTAGAACAAATAAACATAAAGTTTATATGGAAGTACCACAAAATCCAAAATCTCTCGCTTCCTGAGAAAGAAAGCCCCGAAGGCACGTCACTCCGTGGCTTCAGCCTGTACTGCAAACTACGTTTTCAAAACAACATGGTCCTGGCACTAATAGACATGCAGATGAATGGAGCAGGGAGTCAGATTCAACCCATGCACTTAATGCTCGATTAATCCATGACAATGGAGACAAGAGCATACTCAACACAGCAGGGCAAAGACAGTCTCTTTAACACGAGGTTTCCGGAAACCTGAACCTCTACTTGAAAAGGAATAGAATTAGAATATTTTCTCACACCGTATAGAAAACATATACCCAGACTAAGAAATGGGCATAAGACATGAATAATCATGTTTCCAAAGAAGACAAACAGATGTCCAAAAGGCACATGAAATGATGCTCAGCATGACTATTTATCATATGCAGTCACCATCTGCAGTGATTTGGGAGACCAGAGAAATAAAAGTCTGTCACTGTTTCCACTGTTTCCCCATCTATTTGCCATGAAGTGATGGGACCAGATGCCGTGATCTTAGTTTTTTGAATGTTGAGTTTTAAGACAACTTTTTCACTCTCTTCTTTCATTTTCATCAGGAGGCTCTTTAGTTCTTCTTCACTTTCTGCCATAAGGGTGGTGTCGTTTGCATGTCTGACATTAGTGACATTTCTCTCGGCAATCTTGATTCCAGCTTCTGCTTCTTCCAGCCCAGCATTTCTCATGATGTACTCTGCATAGAAGTTAGATAAGCAGGGTGACAATATACAGCCTTGACATACTCCTTTTCCTATTTGGAACCAGTCTATTGTTCCATGTCCAGTTCTAACTGTTGCTTCTTGACCTGCATACAGATTTCTCAGGAGGCAGGTCAGCTGGTCTGGTATTCCCATCTCTTTAAGAATTTTCCACAGTTCGTTGTTATCCACACAGTCAAAGGCTTTGGCAGACCTTTGCTGACCATTCAGTTCAGTTCAGGTCAGTCGCTCAGTCGTGTCCAACTCTTGGTGACCCCATGAATCGCAGCATGCCAGCCCTCCCTGTCCATCACCAACTCCCGGAGTTCACCCAGACTCACGTCCATCAAGTCAGTGATGCCATCCAGCCATCTCATCCTCTGTCGTCCCCCTTTTTTAGAAGTCTACAAATGACAAATGTGGAGGATGTGGAGAAAAGGGAATTCCAGTACACTGTTTTTGGGAATGTAAACTGGTACAGCCAATTTATAGAAAAGATTATGGAGATTCCTCAAAAAACTAAAAATAGACTCCCATGATCTAACAATTCCACTCTTAGGTATATGTCCAAATAAAACAAAAACATTGTTTGAAAATCTGCATGCATTCCAATGTTCATAGCACCATTATGCACAGTAGCCAAGATATGGAAAAACCTCTGTGCATCAACAGATGAAGCTACACAGAAGCTTTATGTGTATGTCATTCAGCCATATAAAGAATGAAATCTATTTGCAACAACCTAAATGGACCTAAGGGGTATTAAGCTTAGTGAAATAAGTCAGACAGTTAGAAACAAATACTTTATGTAACATGTGGAATCTTAAAAAATTGAATAGCAAATGAATGAATGAACGTAAGGCAGGATTGTATTCACAGATATAGAGAACAAAGCAATAGTTACCAGTGGGAAAAGGGGAGGGGTAAAGAGCAGGATATGGGTAGGGTGTTAATAGATGCAAGCTACTATTTTAAAATAAATAAGCTACAGGGGTATATTGAATAGCTCAGGGAAATATTGCCGTTATTTTGTAATAACTTTAAATAATCTATAAAAATGCTGAGTCACTATGTTATGCACCTGAAACTAATATAATTTTTAAATCAACTATAGTTCAATAAAAACGAATGCTTATTATTATACATAAATATATATTTCTGAGACCTAAATAAAGGACATTTTTTATCTCTCTGTGCATAATGTAAAATTTTCACACATGCACACATAAACACAAATGTCACAAGAAGTCTCACAGAAGCAATATAAGTTATAATTCCTATTAAAAATAAAGCAGAAAAAGAAGAATGAAAAGAATAAAAATATTTTGCTAATTTGTTTAACCACAATATCACATTTGTTTATTAAACTTTTACTAATCTTTCTTTCTACTAGACTTATTTCTCCCTTGTATTACTGGATCCTATAATGACTTAATTAAATTTGGGGCTTTAGTAAAGAATCAAAGGTGCATATTCACCGTGTGTGTGAATGTAAGCTCACCACCTGTAGGATACTGTAATGTGTTATGAGAGACGTGGTAGGAATACACAAAGTTTAAAACCAAGTTTAAAACCTTATTCTCGTGATCATCTCAGATAATACAGTGTCCTATTTGGCAAAAATAAAGGCTTGGCGAAATTCTTCAATGAGGTGAATCGCATATATGAATCCCACATGCTCAATGAATTCCTTTTCTGGTAACCTGATTAATTCCTCTGAAAGTGAAAAACGGAAGTGAAGTCGCTCAGTCATGTCCCACTGTTTGCGACTCATGGGCTGTGTCCCACCAGGCTCCTCTGTCCATGGGATTCTCCAGGCCAGAGTACTGGAGTGGGTTGCCATTTCCTTCTCCAGAGGATCTTCCTGACCCAGGGATTAAACCCGGGTCTCCCGCATTCCTCTGAAGACATCTGTAAATAGAAATATGGTTGCTAAAATTCTTTAGCTAATTTTACATGAAATTCCTAAAGAAATGTTAATCCTGGTGAAATATGTTAAGTTGGTATGACAATAACATAAACTTGAAACAGAGCACATATCAGGAAGTTATGAAACAGGAATAAGAGAGCCAAAGCTTAGTCAAATAAAGGTTGCAATTATAGCTTAACAAGCTACTTAAACAAGATGACTGAAACAAGGACGGGACTTGTAGAGAGACATGGAGATTGACAGAGGTTCCAGAAGATAGGCAATAAATCAAATAAAGAAACCAGAAGCCAAAGTGACTAGGGAGTTTCAAGCCAGCGTATGGGAAGCGTTTAGGAGATATTGTTAAATGAATGCTTTAGTGAAATAATAAACATGAATCAGTGATAACTAGGATACATTTGAACAGGCAAAAATAAACAATTTTTGACTAAATGCATCAGTATCATATATAACATGTATTTTTAGTTTGAAAATGTGATAAGGAAATAATGTTTCAACATTGTCATAAGTTTGAGACAACTTTCTATAAAATATTTATAGGAATTTGGGGAAGTAGCAAATAGATGCTATAAAAATTGAATTATATATATATACAAATATATATATATACACACACTTACACACACACATATATATACTCTCACTACATAAAATATACACTAAAGCAGTATAGAAAATGTAATAGAAATATCTAAACAGAAAGCCATGTTTTAAATTTATTCTCAGAAATATTCAGAAAAAAGCTAAATAAGTTTCAGTTTTAAGGAAAATTCATAATAGAGCCTTATC
>SJYQ01000095.1:1045616-1058556 GCA_006410935.1 Redunca redunca | reverse complement strand
TGATATAGTACTTATATAAGGTTGAAAGTTGTAAAAATCAAATTTTAAATGTTGGTTTATTTTTCTAAACTCTCAAATATCCCATGTGATTATGAAAAGTTAAAGCTTCTTATGAAACTTGAATAAATATTTGACACTTAACCTTATCAAATAAGTATATTATTATTATAAAATTGATGTGACAATTTGATAATCCTGTATGACAATCATTTTTTAAAAATAACACAACTTCATTTTGGAAACAAAGTCAAAGAAAGGATGCATCCATATAGTATAGCCATAGTTTTAGTGGGTTTATCATTTACAGTTTGAATAATTTCAAGCTGCCAACTCATTCATTCTCTGATACTGAAACTTCTGTAGCTTGACAGAATCTCAAGACACATACTCAGCTCTAAAGATAACCAAGAGAAATATCTAACTAAACTACTACCCCACCACAAACATTCTAGTACTGCTTTGCTTTGCTTTGCCAAGTGTTCCTATCTGAAAGAGTACAGGTACCAGCCTTCAAACGTTTCTTCCTTAAACCCTATTTTTTCATTAATAAGCCAATTTGGGGGGTTGAAAGTTTAGATTCATTAGGTATTTACATTTGAAGGACTGATATTTACAGAGACTAGCTCTGATAAATAAATGCTTTATTGCACTGAAGGAGAAATAAGGCATGATTATGAGGTGTGGTATTATGAGGGAGAAGAGAACTGTTTCATAGAGAACTTGATTCATGAAACTTGAGAGAGGGGAAGATACTGGGAAATGTGCCATTTTTATTATGGTATA
Source organism: Redunca redunca (assembly GCA_006410935.1). Taxonomy (NCBI): domain Eukaryota; kingdom Metazoa; phylum Chordata; class Mammalia; order Artiodactyla; family Bovidae; genus Redunca; species Redunca redunca. The sequence goes on along the minus strand of SJYQ01000095.1, from coordinate 1,057,773 downwards.
CCTCTTTGTTTTGGGGATAGGAAAGAAAGCCATTTCTAACCACTGGAGTTTGTCCATGTTTATTAAAAACAATCTTTTTCATTGAACAACAGCATAGCTTATGTCAGTTAATATACAGTTTCACAGAGACCGGGATATGAATTACTTGGCACGTGTAAACCATCACCAAATGGCCAATACCGAAATCAAATGGATTATATGCTTTGCAGTCGAAGATGAAGAAGCTCTGCATAGTCAGCAAAACAAGACTTGGTGCTGACTGTGGCTCAGATCATGAACTCCTTATTGAAAATTTCAGGCTTAAATTGAAGACAGAAGGGAAAAGCATAAGACCATTCAGGTATGACCTAAGTCAAATCTCTTATGATTATACATTGGAGGTGATAAATACATTGAAGGGATTAGATCTGGTAGACAGAGTGCCTGAAGAACTATGGACAGAAGTTCCTAACATTGTATAGGAGGCAGTGACCATATCATCCCCAAGGAAAAGAAATTCAAGAAGGCAAACTGGCTGTCTGAGGAGGCTTTACAAATAGCTAAGAAGAGAAACCAAAAACAAAGGAGAAAGGGAAAGATATAGCCACTGAATGCAGAGTTTCAGAGAAGAGCAAGGAGAGATAAGAAATCTGTCTTCAGTGAACAATGCAAAGAAATAGAGGAAAACAACAAAGTGGGAAAGACTAGAGATCTCTTCAAGAAAATTGGAGATACCAAAGGAACATTTCATGCAAAGAAGGACACAATAAAAAAAAGAAATGGCAATGATCCCCCCCCCCCAAAAAAAGAGAAGAGATAAAGAAAAGGTGGCAAGAATGCACAGAAGAACTATACAAAAAAGGTCTCAGTGACCTGGATGATGGCAATGATGTCACTCACCTAAAGCCAGACATCCTAGAGTGTGAAGTCAAGTGGGCCTTAGGAAGCATTGCTATGAAGAAAGCTACCAGAGGTGACAAAATTCCAGCTGAGCTATTTCAAATGCTAAAAGATGATGCTGTAAAAGTGCTGCATTCAGTATGCCAGGAAACTTGGAAAACTCAGCAGTGGCCACAGGACTGGAAAAGGTCAATTTTCATTTCAATCCCAAAGAAAGGCAATGCCAAACACTGTTCAAACTACTGTACAATTGTGTTCAATTCACATGTTAGCAAGGTAATGCTCAAAATCCTTCAAGCTAGGCTTCAACAGTATGTGAACCAAGAACTTCCAGATGTACAGCTGGATTTTAGAAAAAGCAGAGGAACCAGAGATCAAATTGCCACCATCCATTAGATCACACAAAAAAAGCAAGAAAATAAAAAGAATCTACTTCTGTTTCATTGACTACACTAAAGCCTTTGTATGGATCACAAAAAACTGGAAAATTCTTAAAGAGATGGGAATACCAGACCACCTTGCTGGTCTCCTGAGAAACCTGTATACAGACAAGAAGCAACAGCTAAAACCAGACATGGAACAAGAGATGGTTCAATATTGGGAAAGGAGTATGACAAGTCTGTGTATTGTTGCCTTGATTATTTAACTTGCATGCAGAGTACATCACATGAAATGCCAGGCTGGATGACTCACAATATGGAAAAAGGATTACTGGGAGAAACATCAACAACCTCAGATATACAGATGATACCACTCTAATGGCAGAAAGTGAAGAGGAGCTAAAGAGCATCTTGATGAGGGTGAAAGAGGAGAGTGAAAAAGCTGGCTTAAAACTCAACATTCAGGAGTTGCTTGTATATTTTTGAGATTAGTTGTTTGTCAGTTGCTTCATTTGCTATTATTTGCTCCCATTCTGAAGGCTGTCTTTTCACTTTGCTTATAGTTTCCTTTATTGTGCAGAAGCTTTTAATTTTAATTAGATCCCATTTGTTTATTTTTGCTTTTATTTCCAGTGTTCTGGGAGGTGGGCCATAGACGATCCTGCTGTGGTTTATGTCGGAGAGTGTTTTGCCTATGTTCTCCTCTAGGAGTTTTATAGTTTCTGATCTTACGTTTAGATCTTTAATCCATTTTGAGTTTATTTTTGTGTGTGGTGTTAGAAAGTGAAGTAAGCCAGAAAGAAAAACATCAATACAGTATACTAACACATATATATGGAATTTAGAAAGATGGTAACGATAACCCTGTATGCCAGACAGCAAAAGAGACACAGATATATAGAACAGTCTTTTGGACTCTGTGGGAGAAGGAGAGGGTGGGATGATTTGGGAGAGTGGCATTGAAACATGTATAATATCATATAAGAAATGAACCACCAGTCTAGGTTTGATACAGGATACAGGATGCTTGGGGCTTGGTGCACTGGGACGACCCAGAGAGATGGTATGGGGAGGGAGGTGGGAGGGGGGTTCAGGATGGGGAATCCACCCATGGTGGATTCATGTTGATGTATGGCAAAACCAATACAGTATTGTAAAGTAAAATAAAATAAAATGAAATCTGAAAAAAAAAACAACAAAACCTGTCAACATCCAAAAAGCTAAGATTATGACATCAGGTCCCATCACTTCATGGCAAATAGATGGGGAAAAAGTAGAAACAGTGACAGATTTTATTTTCATGGGCTCAAAATCTCTGTGGATGTTGACTGGCAGCCACTAAATTAAAAGACATTTGCTCCTTGGAAGAAAAATTATGACAAACCTAGACAGTGCATTAAAAAATGGAGACATCACTTTGCCGACAAAAGTTCATATAGTCAAAGCTATGGTTTTTTTAGTGAGCATGTACAGATATGAGAGTTGGACCATAAAGAAGGCTCAGTGCCAAAGAACTGATGCTTTCAAACTATGGTGCTGCAGAAGACTCCTGAAGAGTCCCTTGGACACCCAGGAGATCAAACCAGTCAATCTTAAAGGAAATCAACCCTGAATATTCATTGGAACGACTGATGCTGAAGCTGAAGCTCCAATACTTTGGCCACCTGATGCAAATAACTGACTCACTGGAAAAGACCCTGATGCTGAAAAAGACTGAGGGCAGGAAGAGAAGGGGACAATGGAGGATGAGATGGTTGGATGGCCTCACTGACGCACTGGACTTGAATTTGAGCAAACTCTGGGAGACAGTGCGAAGTGCTCCAGTGTATGGGGTCACAGAGAGTTGGATGTGACTTAGTAACTGAACAACAACAAAGCCACTGAAATCAGTATATCACTGATTCAAATCTTGTGACAAGACAGAAGAAGAGGTGTCACATCCAAACACAGGAGCAAGTAAGAGCCATTTTCTGTCAACAGTAACTCCCCGTGGTTGTACTGGTAACAGGTCTTTGTACAGATGGAAGTTTCCTTGACACAATAAGACACTGTATTTTGAAGTTTTTCAAGAGCTCTGGAACGAGTTGGAGCAATAATGAGAAAAGTTAAGTGAGCCTGGGTCTAAACATGTTTGGTAGCAAGTGAAGCTATGTGTATTATAATAAAAACTGAGGGGGCAGGAGGAGAAGGGGACGACAGAGGATGAGATGGCTGGATGGCATCACGGACTCGATGGACGTGAGTCTGAGTGAACTCCGGGAGTTGGTGAGGACAGGGAGGCCTGGCGTGCTGCAATTCACGGGGTCACAAAGAGTTGGACACGACTGAGTGACTGAACTGAACTGAACTGAGAGGAAGGGACACATGGAGAACAGGTTCTGAAGGGAAGAATGATCTCTTTTACTCCCTAAAAGGCCTAAGGCAGAAGACACAACCTGCTTCTTCTCTTGAGTCTATCTCCTCCTTTCTTGCCCTCAGAAGAGATGTGTGGAATCACAGTGTTTCACTAAAAAAAAGACAATATGCTTCTGACTAAATCTGTATTTTGGGGCAAATTATCTTAATATTTTCATAAAAAAATATTTTCTAGAGTAAGGCCAAGACCTTTGGTGGAAAACCTTAGCAATTTCATAGATTCAGTATCTTTGCATAAACATACTAAAAATAATTGCTTTTATATTCATCCAGGAAATAGGTATTGAGTACATGTATGTGTGTGTTCAGTTGCTCAGCTGTGTCTGATTCTTTGTGACCCCATGGACTGCTGTAGCCTGTCAGCCTTCTCTGCCCATGGGATTTTCCAGGCAGGAATACTGGAGTGGGTTGCCATTTCCTTCTCCAGGGGATCTTCCCAACTCGGGGACTGAACTTGGGTCTCTTATGTCTTCTGCACCGGCAGGCAGATTCTGCACTGCAGCACCTGGGAAGCCCCATACTGAGTATATATACATGTAAAAACGTATGACTGAGTGAAAGTGAGTAGGGGCAAGCAAGGTTAACCAACCTTGTCACTGTCAAAACACAGAAAACAAAGGACAAAAACACCTCAATTATGAATAGTGTCTCTTTAAGAGAGTAAAAAAAAAACAAACAAAAAAAAACATTACTATTGTGCATATTTGAAAAAAAAAAAGAAAAGAAAACCTTCTGAGCATTTTAGAAGTTTGAGTAAACTTTTTTTTTTTACTGAGTAGTCTATTTCTATTTACATCACTGTGAAATGTATGATCTCAGCTGATCTTTAAATTTATCTAGTGTCTTAAAATCTACTAGAAGGAACCTGACCAATGACCATGATTAAAAGAGAAGTCTGCCGGCAACTTCTTAGAATAGAACCATTTACTTAACAACTTCCTTCCACTAGTCTATTTCTATCTGGTCCATAGCCACATATAGTTCCTGCTTTCTTTCTCTGAACTTCATTTTGAGTTTTGGAACAAATGCATATTTATATCTTTCTCAGATTTTCAGTATTATTTTCAACACTGCAGTTGATAAAGATTTAGTTTGTGAGTTTTCTGTTTATTTATATTAACGAATTTTGGCATGCTTTTGTAGCCTCAAGTTCTGAAGGGTCATCAGCTAAGAGACATAAAGGAAGTCACATTAGCGCTGATATGGAAACTCCAGTGATCAATTATCTTCTGCCTGCACAGCTGGAGGATTTCCTCCTCCTGAAGAGTCTAGGTATTGTTGAGATGTTTTGGGGAGTGTTTCACATGTGTTCCAGTATCGTTTTACATATCAAAGTACTGCTTCTCCCACCCATGCCTTCACTGATGACTAGCTGAAGCAACTTATCATTCATCATTCTGCCATGTTTGTCCTGACTGAGGTATCTCAGTGCAACTCCAAGAAGTCAGGCTTTAGAAAGGCACTACTTTTCTTTCAGTCATTTAAGTGACCTTTATAAAAAAACAAAACAAACAAAAACAGACTCAAGAGATTACGTCTTGTATGATTAATTTATATAACATTCTAGAGAAGGTAATACTATTTACACAGAAAACTTATTATCATTGTTCTTTTTTATTATAATTTGTATTTATTTCTTTTTCATAACTTCTTAAATTTCACTGCCCAGAATCGAGCTCAGTTCTTCATAATATCTGATCAGCGGAGATCAGAACTGCCAAAAAGTTCACTGTAGATACTGCTTTATTTACATACAGTTAAGATTATGTTAGCTTTTTTTGACACATATGTGACTTTATTTTTTGTAGATTCTATCTCCACTTCATATTTTCAGACATTTGATCAATATACATTGAATAGTCCCATTGCAGTCATCGGATAAGCTATTGTCTTGAGGTCAGGATGTAAGGAAATATTTCTCTAGACCAGGGTGATCAATTAATTAGAAACCTCTGGGTATAGCTGTTCAAACTCTTAGGAGTTCACCTAATTGTGTAATTCTTCAACTGATGTATGTTATTTATAAGAATGTCACAAGAAACGTTTATTTTACCAAAATCTGGAATTTTTAGTCTGCTGCATTTTTCTGATTTTCCAGTCTAACAAGTCTATCAAAAAAAGACAATGAATTTAGTTCTATGAGGGTTTTTCTTAGTCAACCTATAGTAATGATCACTGCTTTCTTCTCTGATTGCTTACAGATCACTCTTTAGCCATCAGTTCTGATTTCTTGCATGAGATTGATGTGAAACTCTCAGATTTTCAAAACAAGTATTTTTCCCTCTCAAAAATAAAAATTATAATTTTCCCATCTCCAATCTCATGATGTTCTTCTGTTTTCAATGAATCTTAATATATTTTTCCTATTCAAAGGATATTCCACAAGTGAAAAGAAGTTTAAGGAAGTGAATATCTCTACACCAGTCTATTAAAAATTTTATGGAGGAATTCATAAAAATCCATAAGAAAATGACAAAGCCTGATGAAAATATGTAAAGACTACAAATACCTCCCAAATAAAATATAAACAAATGTTTTAATGAATATAAAGCCACATATTCAAACAACAGATTCCTATTTCTCACTTATACAGTTAACAAAATTCATTAATCTCTTTCACTTGTCAAAACATTTTGAATTCTACACTTTATGCTAGGTTTTTATTCTTTGGATCGGGTATTCAGTGATATGAATGTAAGATATACAGACAATTTCTTGCACTGTGAAGGAAGCAAACATGGATATTCAGGAGAAATAATGCAGTCAGAGGGAAATAGCTTAAAGGCTTTGAGACACAGGATGGAAGAGAAAGCCAGCGCAGCTTATGCATAGTGAATCGTGGAGAGATGAACACCAACAAAATTAGAGAGATAGGAAAGGAACCATGTTGTATTGACTCTACAGTGACGGAGATTATGGGGCACAGTTAGAGTATAAAAACCAAGGGGGGGGGACGATTTGATTTATCCTTTGAAACACAAGCACTTTTACTGCCATGTAGAGAACTGACTATGATGGCCAAGTGTGGAAATAGGCAGGATGGNGGGGGGGGGACGATTTGATTTATCCTTTGAAACACAAGCACTTTTACTGCCATGTCGAGAAGTGACTATGATGGCCAAGTGTGGAAATAGGCAGGATGGTAGTGACTTGCATAGTAATCAAGGCAGAAGATACTATCTTGGACTATTTTGCTAAAATTGGAGATGGTAATAATAAAATAATTTATTTCAAAATTAAATTAAAATATTAAAAATCAAGGACAAGGTTTTTGTGGAGTCACATAATATTAATATTTTATTTTATGCCTGCTACATTGTCTATAAATATGTTTAATTTTCACACATTTACAGTATTACTACTGTTGTTTCCAATTATAGTTTTTTTGAAGTTATTTCTTTATAGTTTTGTTCATTTATCTCTTTACATTGATTGTTTTCTTTAATCGGTAAAAGCTCTTTCCATATTTTGATTATAAACATTTTGAGTATTATGTGCATTTTGGATTAGTCAGACTTTTTAATTAAAAGGCAGAAATCATATATTACTCTCATTTTTGTTGCTAAAAACTATGACTATATGTTGTTAATTAAGGCTAATTAGAGGGTTGGAAAATGCCATGCTTAATGGTTGCAGAATAACTTCAAACATGACTGTGCTGTAATTTACTAACCCATTTAACTTACATTGGTCACAAAGGTTGCTAATTTTTTTTTAATCATGAAAAATAATGCCTGTCAGAAAGCATTTACTGTTTTATCCATTTTTAGTCTAGGGTTCTAGAATGAGAATTAGTTGATATAAACACATGAAAAATTTAAGCATCCTAACAAACATTCCTAATAAATATGAAGTTATTTCTTTTTACTCTCTTCTTTTATGCACTTACACTTTAAGTAATTTAATTGGAAATGAATGCTTCTATATAGTACAGTGTTTCACTCGATCTTTGTATAAAATTAAACATTGCTGTTTCACTTAGTGAATTACTTCCCCTACAATTCCAGTGGCTATCATATTCATGCTATTTTTTCCCTTTTGAATGATAATACGCTAATTTTGTGAAAATGGTACTGCATGTTTAATACATCTCCAGCCCAGAAGGTTACAAAAAGAGAGATTGATGTTCACATGTTAATATTTAAGTATATAAATTAAAGATAACACTCCAACGTTGCTCCTCAATCAAGGAATGTGTGCTGTGGCTCTCCCACTGATTTCTCTCACTCCAGACTTCCTCGGTTTGCTTTCCTCACTTCAAATGGTCTCAGCTCAAACACCAGCATGTCTAAAGGGACTTTTCTTACCACGCTTTATAAAATAGCCCTCTGTGTTCATCCTCCTCTATCTACTCACTTTTTCCTCACATCCTATACCGTATTTTAGACAGCAAATTTTGTGTGTATGTTAATTTGCTTATTTTCCTTTTCTGGCACTAAAGAGTCTACACCATTAGAACTTTATCTGATGTGTTTATAGCTGTATTTTCAACACCCAAAACAGTTTCTGGAAGTTATGGGCGTTCATTAGGTACTTGCCAAGTTAATGGGTTAACAAATTAATTGACTCTTACTCAAGCATTCATCGTGAAAGTAAAAGTGTTAGTAGCTCTGTCACATCCGACTCTTTGTGACTCCGTGGAGCTCACCGAGCTCCTCTGTCCATGGGATTCTCCAGGCAAGAATACTGGAGTGGGTTGCTATTCCATTCTCCAGGGGATCTTCCCAACCCAGGGATCGAATCCAGGTCTCCTGCATTCTAGGCAGATTCCTTACCATCTGAGCCACCAGGGAGGTCCACAGATTTATTATTTCAAAGTAAGTTTTGCTCTTACTTACTTTCATGTCAGTAGGGATAATATTGACAAAGAGATTCTAGATCTTTATTGTTTCCTTGTACTGCTGAGCATTAAACAGTCTTTGAAGTGAAGCGAAGTCACTCAGTCATGTCCGACCCTTTGTGACCCCGTGGACTGTAGCCTATCAGGCTGCTCGGTCCATGGGATTCTCCAGGCAAGAGTACTGGAGTGGGGTGCCATTTCCTTCTCCAGGGATCTTCCTGACTCAGGGGTTGAACCAATCTAAAATAAAAACAATTAAGAAAAACCAAACTTAATTTGGGAGAGAGACGTATTTCTTTTTTGAATATGAATGTTTTAATGATCAGTGCATAGAAAGGAAGGTACAGACTCTCCTGTTCTCATCGCTGTGTGATCTTGCCAATCAGCTTGTCTTAGTTTGGTCAACCACATACCTCATGATCCAGGTCAAGATGGTTGTAGCTGTCAAAAAGGAGACTCTAAGGGCAATTTACATGTTTTAAAGAAAGGTTTCAAAAAGATTCTAGAATCATGCTTAAACTCACACGCTAAAATCTGTTATTCATTACACACAATCTTAAGTGCTGTTCCGAGTTTGGGCTGTGATTGGTTGGCGTGCTGGCCCTTACCGTTCTGCGTAAGCCACAGGCACAGCTCGAGATGCTGTTTAATGTTTTGAATCATCCCTTTTATTACCCAAACTTTAAAAAATGCCCTACACGATAAATGCTTTTGATTTATATTAAAATGCAGAGGAATCTAATATAAGATAACTGTAGCCTCATAATATTTTAGTTCTGGACAATCACTCCCTCACTCTGACTTATTTTATGATTTACATGAGATAGGTTATTTATCCTGCATAGATACCACCATGCATCTTAATTATTGATAGGCAGGGATTTCTCTTTATTACTAGTTTATGACCTAACTTATTTTATTTCATTTCTCATTTATCTATCTACCTATCTACATGCCCTATCAAAACCGGAAGAGGTGTTTACGATAATACATTAGAAGAACAATGGAAAAAACTAGACTCAATCACCAAAGTGTTCCCTAGTTGACTGGCTGGGTTTCTAAGATTCGTAGCTTAGATACTCATGGAATTCAACCGTCCTCACCTGTTCATAAACTCCTTCCATGTCAACATCAGCAAAGATCAAATCAGAGTAGCTGTCAGTGGTTACTCAGCCTTGCATTATACGTAGCAAAACAAAAATAAGTGTAAGCATGATAATTCAGAGGTTTTCCTGCTAGAGATGTATCAATTACACTCCTAACTTTTAAGCAACCAATGTGAGAAGTGTACAGATACAAGATTAACATCAAAGCTAATTATCTTCCAGCTCTTCGTGGAGTTTGAGAAGTCTAGTTTCTTAGTTACTGTTTCTTAAAGGGGCACTATCATTCTTTAAAATCATTATAGAATAATTGGAACATAATGAAACCAAAAAGCCTAAAACAGTATCTAATGTATTATGAAAGAGAATATATGTGTGCGTGTGTTTATGTATATGTGTTGGTATATTGTATGGGAAATTCTCTTAAAATTTATCTAGCTTGGAAGGGGAAGAGAAGAATATATATAGACTCTCATGTTTGTGTAATGGCTTTATTCAATTCCTTTGGTTTGATGAAAAGCTTATTAATGCTGACAAATTCCAGGGATTCTCCTCAAGGACTATATGCAATACTATATCATTTCCTAGGAAATTTATCAATTATGCCAACCTGAATTTTACTTATCTTTCACGGAATTCTTAAAAATAAGACATGCCATATTGGTAGGTGCAAAAGAATATCTAGGTCATTTTTCTTTTTTTCAAGGAGTAGGGATAACCTAACTCTCCTTAGCAAAATAATTCTGGTTAGTAGCTCAGTAAAAAGTTCTTTCTTCTCTGGTGGCTTAGAGGGTAAAGCATCTGCCTGCAATGTGGGAGACCAGGGTTCGATCTCTGGGTTGGGAAGGTCCCCTGGAGAAAGGAAAGGCTACTCACTCCAGTACTCTTGCCTGGAAAATCCTATGGTTGGAGGAGCCCTGTAGGCTACAGTCTATGGGGTCACAAAGAATCGGATGCGACTGAGCGATGACATGGTTTTTTGGGCTAAGATAATTTTCAGCATAATGTAAGCTCTTTACCACCTGTTTTGGGTTTTGCTGATTTTCTGGGTACATGGAAGTCTTTTCATTGTTGTTGGGCTTCTATTGCCTTTATGAAATAGTGCTTCAGAATGGTTTATCTTGTATTACGATTGTAAATTTCTTGGCTAAATACATAGTTTTGAAAATGAAAACATTTTGTAATAATTTTCAGTTATCATATTAAAACTACAAGTATTGACTGTATCTAGTAAAATTTCTAAATCTATTTATTTACTTTAGTAAATTTGTTTTGACATTTCCATGAAAAATGGATGTGTTTTTTATCCATAATGGGCAGCAGGCAAAGCCACATGACTTTAGACCTTGCTGCAAACTGGGAAAGCTGTAACACTCTTGTGACCATGATTTCAAAAAGTTATTTAAATAAAATTACCTTTGTGTCGCTTTGGTCTCAAAAACACAATGTTTATATATATTTGTGTTGGTTGATGTAGTCACTGAGTCGTGTCCGACCCTGTGTGACCTCATGGACTCTATCACACCAGGCTCCTCTGTCCGTGGGATTTCCCAGGCAAAAATACTGGAGTCAGTTGCCATTTCCTTGTCCAGGGGATCTTTCCAACCCAGGGATTAAACCCCGGTGTTCTGCATTTCAGCTGGTCTCCTGCACTGCAGGCAGACTTTTTACCAGCCGAGCCACAGAACAGTCCCCGTACATTTGTATGCTCTTATTTTACTGTGATGTCATATGGAAGGCTTAGACAGGAGTTATTCTGAAATCATTTCGGGCAATTTCTAGCTTTGTGTTTAAGAGCCTATTACCAGGATTTGAACATTGTTGGGGCACATGGTTACTCGTGGCAGTGCAGCATAGCGTGGTAAAGTCCACCACTGCCAGGCCGCTGGCCAGTATCTCAGCATCTGACCATCAGAATCAGTAAAAGAAAAAAAACTGAACTGAACTGAAATGGTTAATTTCACAGTGCCTTTAGGCTGTGAGTTTTCTGTATCTCTTTCAGGAATAGAAAATGCTAGTGTCGTGTGGGTTAAAATACATTAATTCCACACAAAGCACTCTACAAAAGGAAAGGATATTTGATTTGTTTGGCTTTAAAGTTTTAACAGATGAATCTATCCCTGTGAGACTACAGACCATTTACCATCACTAGATTGATTTCTTTCAATGCTAAAGGCTTGATGGTACTTTTCAGCACGGTTCATTGTGACTAGAATGATACTTCAAATACACATTAACTAAAGAGTCTTCAGAGGCTGTATTAAGGAAATGAAACTCTAAGTGACAGAAGGGATAATAGCATTTACTAAGAAGAAAAATTTTTGATAAGGTTTATATAAATAAAACTATTGTATAATATCAGAGTTTCTTTATAGGTATTGAAATAAGAAGTCTTGTGGTTAGTGCTCAAAGGTTAGTGTTTAAAGATAAAAATAATTCTTTTGTATTTTTGTTTCTTTTAATTTGTTAAATGTGTGTTCTGTACCATTTTTCTGAAGTTGCTTTGTTTTCAAAATGGATATATTTGCAAGATGGATGGA
>SJYQ01000095.1:1004253-1045604 GCA_006410935.1 Redunca redunca | reverse complement strand
TGGATACCCCAAATGAAAACTGCTATCATTTAAAGGAACTGTGGATTAAGAAATTGAAATCCAAAGGATACTACCAAATGATACTTGATTTTAAAAATCTTCATTTAAAGTTTAAATGAAACAAAATATCAAGAGACAGTTATACAAATTAAGGACACCAAATTAAATACAATAGTTATCTTCGGATGTGAGAATTTAGGGCCATATGCAAATGATACCACTCTAATGGCAGAAAGCTAAGAGGAACTAAAGAACCTCTTGATGAAGGTGAAAGAGAGTGAAAAAAGCTGGCTTAAAGCTCAACATTAAAAAAATGAAGATCATGGTATCCATCACTTCATGGCAAATAGAGAAAAAGGGGAAACAGTGACAGATTTTATTTTCTTGGGCAACAAAATTACAGCAGACAGGACTGCGGCCATGAAATTTGAAGACGCTTGCACCTTGGAAGGAAAGATATGACAACCCTACACAGTGTATTAGAAAGCAAAGACATCATTTTGGTGACAAAATCCTTATTGTCAAACCTATAGCTTTTCCAGTAGTCATGTACAGATGTAAGAGTTGTACCATAAAGAAGGCTGAGCAGTGAAGAATTGATGCTTTCAAAATGCGGTGTTGCAGAAGACTCTTGAGAGTCCCTTGGACTGCAAGGAGATCCAACCAGTCCATTCTGAAGGAAATCTGTCCTGAATATTCGTTGGAAAGGCTGATGCTGAGGCTGAAGCTCCAAAACTTTGGCCACCCGATGCAAAGAGCTGACTCATTCAAGAAGACCCTGAAGCAGGGAAAGATTGAGGCAGGAGGAGAAGGGGACAACAGAGGATGAGATGGTTGGATGGTATCACCGCCTCTCAATGGACATGAGCTTGAGCAAACTCTGGGGGAGAGTGAAGGACAGGGAAACCTGACATGCTGCAGTTCATGTGGTCGCAAAAAGAGTCAGACACGACTTAGGGAAAAAAAAAACAAATGTTCTACATTTTCTAAATATTTACTTTTAAAAAATAAAAAGAAAAAAATACATTAGTCCATGATTGTTTAAGGAGGCAAGTCAGTTAGGGCAGTTAAAGAAATCATTTAACAAAACTTTCTGCTAATATAGGGCTTCCCCGATGGCTCAGTGGGTAAAGAGTCTGCCTGCAATGCAGGATACACAGGAAACATGGGTTCAATCTCTGGGTCAGGAAGATCCCCTGGAAGAGGAAATGGCAACCCACTCCAGTATTGTTGCCTGTAAAATTCCATGGATAGTGGAGCTTCAGTTCACTTCAGTCACTCAGTCGTGTCTGACTCTTTGTGACCGCATGAATTGCAGCATGCCAGACCTCCCTGTCCATCACCAACTCCCGGAGTCCACCCAAAGCCATGTCCATTGAGTCGGTGATGCCATCCAACCATCTCATCCTCTATCTTCCGCTTCTCCTCCTGCCCTCAGTCTTTCCCAGCATCAGGGTCTTTGCAAATGAGTCAGCTCTTCACATCAGGTGGCCAAAGTATTGGAGTTTCAGCTTCAACATCAGTGCTTCCAATGAACACCCAGGACTGATCTCCTTTAGGATGGATTGGTTGGATCTCCTTGCAGTCCAAGGGACTCTCAAGAGTCTTCTCCAATACCACAGTTCAAAAGCATCAATTATTTGGTGCTCAGCTTTCTTTATAGTCCAACTCTCACATCCATACATGGCCACTGGAAAAACCATAGCCTTGACTAGACGGACCTTTGTTGGCAATGTCTCTGCTTTTGAATATGCTGTGTAGGTTGGTCATAACTTTCCTTCCAAGGGGTAAGTGTGGAGCTTACAGTGGAGCTTGGCAGACTACAGTTCACAGGGTTGCAAAGAGTCAATGTATATTCTTGGGTGGTGGAGCAAAATTAACTTTCTAACACATTAATTAATCCAAATTAGATTTGTTCTTCATTCCCTGCCTTCCTCATTCAATAAGAGTTCCCTACACTGGTTTTGTCCTTTTTTGAAGTTCTTTAGAGCTTTTGGTCCAAACTTCCCGAGTGGGTAATTTGTGCATAGAGTTATATTATAGTGCATGCTAGCTTTGTCTCTTCAAAGGTTCTGATATCCTTGTTTTTCCAGTCTCCCTTCCATGGTAGACACTCAAAAATACTTATTGATTGACTGACTTGAAAGAATGTTTGCATGTCATAATTTATTATGGTAACGTTCACAGTGTTTTGGGAATCACCAGGGGGCGCTAGCAGTAAAGAACCCGCCTGCCAATGCAATAAAGAGACACTGCTGGATCCTTGGGTCAGGAAGATCCCTTGGAGGGCACAGCAACCCACTCCAGGATTCTTGCCTGGAGAATCCCATGGACAGAGGAGCCTGGCGGGCTATGGTCCGTAGGGTCACAGAGAGGCGGACACGACTGCAGTGACTTAGCAGCCATAGACGCATACCCAGTGTTTTAGTCTCCAATAGTAAAGAAAAAATCATTTTCTACTCCCAATGAGCATTCACTGTTTTACTATGAGTCTTATAAAAATAAAAATACTCATTATGGAGTTAAACTTTTTGATTTCTAAAATCTGATTTAGTTTACTCTGGCTTAAAATTAATCCTGAATAACAGTCTTTCCTCCATTCCATTTATTGCTAAAATCCACACAAGAAAGAGAAAGAAAACAAATAACTTGAACATAAATACTTTAGTTGAACTACTGTCAAACTATGGGATAAGTTAATCATAATTATGAATTCAGTGGCACTATTTTATATCAAACAAGCAAATATCAATAAATAAATCCAAGCAAACTAGCTCTCACTTTATGATATCTGGGCTTTGCCTCATAAAGAGAAGAACCTTGCTACTCTATTCTCTCCATCCCTCCCCTGTGTCTGCCTCTTGCTTTAAAGACCCAGTTCCTTTCCATAGCAAAAACTTGACTGTGAGTGCTGTATTTAGGGTTTCCCAGAAAACTGATCTCTCAATTAATGGCTTAGATTGTTTGAAACTTCCAAGAAAATAAAGTTTACAGACACTGGAGGCAAAACATACAATTATAAGCCATTCTCAGTAACAAAGAACTTTCTTGGAGCCAGAGGTGGAGCAGAACACTGGCATTGCAGGCTGGGGAGGGTGACTTGTTGTTACTGAGTTTCTTCAGTCAAAGACTCCACACTGGGGACATAACTGTGGGACGAGAGCCTTGCAAGGACAGCAGAGCTACCCTGGATCCTGGCGGGAATGGGACCAGGTCTCGGGCTATGGAGTTGGATTTCCCTTGAGAACTAATTTGGGTTAGCAGTGGATTTGGTCTCCTTCGAATGGTAAGGAAAGTTGAGACACACTCAGTTGTCAGTCTCTAACAAGAGAGTGTTTATAGAGACCTTGTCTGCTTAGAGGATGGGGCCACGAAAACATACCACAAAAGATACAGTAGAAATGTGAATTTCAAAATTCACTATTTCAGGTCCAGTTTATCACCTAAGAAAATACATTCTTAACAAGATACAAAAACTATTTACTATGAAGAAACAAAAATACAAAACTATAATGGCAATTGAAATGCAACTGAAAGAGATAAAAATTTTCAGCTCATCTCAAATTTAATAGTCAATTTAAAATACACTCTAGAAGAGGGGAATAACAAGATTATTTCAGAAAGACAAAGTCTAGAAAGTACAATATGGAATTTCAAAATTACAGCAAACAATTTAATGAAAAAATTCAAAAATGAAAAGTAAAAAGTTAAAAGCCTAGTAATTCCAGAAATACTGAGAGTATCATTGAATGAGTATGTGTATGTGTATGTGTATGTATACGTCTGGGCAGGAAGCATGGTAAGTGAAGAATGTGAGAAAACTGTCTAAAGTTATAGCTGCAATCATTAAAAAGCTTATATTTCCTTTATGTTTAGATAAAATACAGATTCAAAATATGTATTAATAAGGAGATTAAAAAAGAAAACAAAGAAATGAAACAAAGACAATCCAAACTAAAATTCTACACGAAAATATTAAATAAATTACAAAATTCTAAGATAGGACAAAACAAAGATAATCTGTATGTTACTTAGAAGAAATAAATCTCAAACAAAATGACATAAAGTTGAAAAATAAAAATAACAAAATTAGTCCTTGAATATCAGATATATGCAGTCAAAAAGGGACATTATACTAAAAAAAAAAAAAAAAAAACCCACCCAAACAAACAAAATAAGGATGATGCTAATTTAAAGTAAGTTTTTCAGTCACAAATGAAGCAATAGAACATAATTACATATTGATAAAATGTGCAATTTAGTTTGGGGCAGAAATAATTTTCAAAAAAGATAAAAATATTTATGACGTATGTTAGATTGAATTCCAAATCGACCCCAAATGACCCCTGACCTTATGATGTCCTCATCCCTTGAACATGGGCAAAACATGTATCTGGAGATATAAATTCCATGATTATGGTAGGTTATAGGGCAAAAGTAAACAAGTAATTATGGGCCCATATCAATTATATGAAGACAGGGAGATGATCTGAGATGACTCTAACCTAATCACGTGGGCCTTTAAAAGAGATAGGCTTTTTCTGGAGAGAGAAATTCAAAGCTTGAGAGAGATTAAGCACCAGTGACAGCCAGCAAGAAATCAGGGACTTTAGTACTAAAACTGTAAGCCGATAACCTGAGTGAGTGTGGAAGCAGATTCTTTTTCAGAGCTCTTACCTCTGCTAACACCCTGATTTCAGCCTTCCAAGATCCGGAGCAGAGAACATAGTCATATCATGCCTGAACTCCCAATATAAAAATCTGAGACTCAATAGATGGGTGGTCTTTTAAGCCTCTAAATTCGTGACAATGTCTTAAGTACTCATAGAAAGTCACCTATACATAGACATATAGTGTGCTAAATTACTGAATTAAGGAGATCTGTACAAGGTCAGCAAGGTATCATGGAGAAATGGATGAGATGAGGAGGGAAACTCAAGCTGCTTGCATTGTAAAGCCATGAGCCGCAGCCACAGCTGAAACCCCCAAGCAGAGCCTAGAACCCTGCAACGATCGCACTGCCCAGGAGCAGTCCTGGTGGCGCTCCCAGCGCCTGCAAGGCACGGCCTGGTAGCTTTAGAAGGAGGTTTATCATTCAGGAAAAGAAAAGGATACAATTGTAAGGTGACAGTTCTGGATCCTTCAGTTCAGCTGAGTCCCTCAGTCGTGTCTGACTCTTTGCGACCCCATGAATCGCAGCACACCAGGCCTCCCTGTCCATCACCAACTCCCGGAGTTCACTCAGACTCACGTCCATCGAGTCGGTGATGCCATCCAGCCATCTCATCCTCTGTCTCCCCTTCTCCTCCTGCCCCCAATCCCTCCCAGCATCAGAGTCTTTTCCAATGAGTCAGCTCTTCGCATGAGGTGGCCAAAGTACTGCAGTTTCAGCTTTAGCATCACTCCTTCCCCGTAAATATATCTCCTGTAACTTGGTCATAGCACCTGTAAAAGTAAATGTATCTGTGGTTCCATATTGTTTATCCCTCTCACACAGCATCACATCTCTTGAAATGAGACCCTTGAAGCAGCAACGATTAATGCCTTCTGGCCTTTTATATATATTCAGGGATATAGACCCGTCTGGGCCCCAGGCAGTGCTGGTGGCAGGAAATCACCTGCCAGTGCAGGAGATGTGAGAGACCCAGGCTGGGTCCCTGGGTTGGGAAGATCCTCTGGAGAAGGGCATGACAACTCACTTCAGTATTCTTGCCTGGAGAATCCCAAGGACAGAGGAGACTGAGCGGCTACAATCCATAGGGTCACGAAAAGTTGGACATGACTACAGCGACTCAACTATCACCACCACCATCACCATCAACCTATATGACTCAGGTTCCCGTCCTGCTGAGGCTTCAGGTCACCAGTCTATCCTTAGAGTTCTTGGCTGCACGGCCTCTAAGTCAGTTGCTGTCTTTGGAAGGTTTAATTATGGTGATATTTTTATAGTTGAATATACAATTTCATATTCACTTACCTAGGTAATAATTTCCCTGCATTTCACACTTAGAAATTTTCTTTCAGCCTTTATATATATAACAATATTTGTAAATAGGATTCCCTCTAAACCAGAGAAAACTCTTGGTCCTTTGTTAATAAAAAGTATTTAAAGTAGTCACTATGAAAAACTCAAATACATAATGTTTATTAACTTGAACTTGCAGAGTAAACAATAAACCACAATAAGCAAGTAAAAAGATCTAAATCAATTTGACCAAGATGAAAGAACTAAGTAAAAAGAATCAACAGTAAGAAAAACAGGCATCAATATGTTGAATTCTGATTTCAGAACCATTTAAAAAGAAGATATGACGGAACATCATTAGAAAGCTTTTGCATGGATCAGAAATGCCACAGAACATATTGGTTTCTATCAAACCTACCATCAAATTGATTTCCCAGGTCGTTCAGTGGTAAAGAATCCCCTGCAATGCAGGAGACTGGGGTTGGACCCCTGGGTCAGGAAGTTCTCCTGGAGAAGGAAATAGCAACCCACTCCAGTATTCTTGCCTGGGAAATCCCATGGACAGAGGAGCCTGGTGGGCTACAGTCCATGGGGTCTCAAAAGAGCCAGACACAACTTAACAACTAAACAACAACAACCATCAAGGTACAGTGTGCATTCAATGTATCTGTATATTTAACTATAGATCCCATCTCTATTTTTAAATCTTCTTGCCTCTGATTTTAGTACTAAAAGTATCTTTTGTATCTTAGGACTCCAGTCTTTATTTTCTCCTCACCTATACAATTCCTTAGGAGATACTGTTCATCTCAGACAATTTGTCATTTAATTATATATATATTCTGCTAATTTAAATATTAGTATCACCCTCCAGATTCTGTTGAGATGTGTAACAAGGACTCTATGGATGCAGGAAATATTGCTTTGCTTAACTGGTGGGGAATTCTCCAAAAAGTTACTCATGTTTAAGGCAGAACTGACTCTACAACTTCTATCTAAGCATCAATAACCCTGTTTCATCATTTTTTCAACTGTTTATGTACATCTACTAGACTTAATCCTTTGAGAGCCCAGAACATTTATTCATCTTTATACCAACAATATCTAGGACAGCATCTAGCATATACTGACCGCATTATAAAATTGTGCTGAATGAATGCATGAGTGAGTAGATGAATGAAAATTTGTCTGAGACCCAGGTGGAGTCCTAAGCATTATCCTCCTGTTTTCATCTGGACTCAGTACCACTTAACTATGTGAGGGTGGGTTGTAGAAGGCAGGAGCTGCATGAACCCTTGTCTCCTTTCTACATTCATGAAGTCCTGGCAGAAGCTGCTTCCTCCAGTTCAACAACTCTCCACACTGTTATTTTTGTTTCTATATGATATGCCTGATAGAAAGTCTTCACTGTAATAGTTTTTTTCCTTATTTTCATCACTATGATATTAAGCCTAGAGTTGCTTTGCTGCCATTTACTATAATGCTGATGAAGGTTCTCTTTATGAGCACTTCTTTTTATTATCCTTATTATGTTTTGCAGGTTTTCATGGTGCTGTTTCATTATTTGGTGGTAAAACACAACTATTTCATTTTATTTATAGCTAATAGATATTTTCTTATCAATGTAAGATTTGTATTGTTAAATCCAAGTTCCTTTCTAGTTTCCTTTATTAGGAAAGAGTATTCAGAAGAACTTTACACTCAGAACGATGAACATTTAATGAAATTATGAAATGCTGCTATAGCATTAGTGTGTGGAGTATGGTGAATTACGTTAGCATTTCTAATTAGGGCATTAGAGGTATAGGCATAGATTTTATAGGAGTTAAATATTTGCTGACAAGATAAGCATTGAGTAAAGAAATTTGATCCTGTTCAGCTTTTAATAGAAAATGTTTTCTCTTTAGATCTACTTGTTCTCTGGGAAGGTTTATAGCTGATCAAAAAAGATTCTTTTGCCTGCTTATTTTTAGGTGTACAAATGCCTCCTGTGAAACAAATATTCAAATAAATAAATTATTTTTTCCATTGGGAAAAATAATCAATATTATTATAAGCAGCTTTATGATAATACAGAAACAAATCTGGATATTTCCAAATGAACTCTCTAGTTCAGTAATAATTAAATCTTAATAGAATAATATTGCAACACAGTTTGCTCTTTTTGGAATAAGTTAAATATTTTAATTACAGGTTAACAAATATTTTAACAAGCATCAACTGAATTCTCAATGCTTTTAATACAATATTTTCTATGTCAAAAAAAACCAAAGCAAAACAAAACTGAAACCATTCTTCCCATTCTTCCACTTTACTGTGGTGCTGTGTGTGTGTGTGTGTGTGTGTGTGTANAATATTTTCTATGTCAAAAAAAACCAAAGCAAAACAAAACTGAAACCATTCTTCCCATTCTTCCACTTTACTGTGGTGCTGTGTGTGTGTGTGTGAGTGTGTGTGTGTGTGTGTGAGTGTGTGTGTGTGTTAGATACTCAGCCATGCCCAACTCTTTGAGATCCCATAGACTGTAGCCTGCCAGGCTCCTCTGTCCATTGAAATCTCCAGGCAAGAAATACTGGGTGGCATTCCCTTCTCCAGGGGATCTTCCCGACCCAGGGATTGAACCCAGGTCTCCCGCATCACAGGTGGATTCTTGTACTGTCTGAGCAACCAAGGAAGCCCACTGTGGTGCTGCCTTACATATATTTTTGCAAGATAAAATAACAGGTCCTCTCCTAAGTTAAAGTAGTAGATATTGTTTTATNAGATGACACCACCCTTATGGCAGAAAGTGAAGAGGAACTAAAAAGCCTCTTGATGAAAGTGAAAGAGGAGAGTGAAAAAGTTGGCTTAAAGCTCAGCATTCAGAAAACTAAGATCATGGCATCTGGTACCATCACTTCATGAGAAATAGATGGGGAAACAGTAGAAACAGTGTCAGACTTTATTTTTTGGGGCTCCAAAATCACTGCAGATGGTGATTACAGCCATGAAATTAAAAGATGCCTACTCCTTGGAAGGAAAGTTATGGCCAACCTAGACAGCACATTGAAAAGCAGAGACATTACTTTGCCAACAAAGGTCCGTCTAGTCAAGGTTATGGTTTTTCCAGTGGTCATGTATGGATATGAGAATTAGACTGTGAAGAAAGCTGAGCGCCGAGGAATTGATGCTTTTGAACTGTGGTATTGGAGAAGACTCTTGATATTCCCTTGGACTGCAAGGAGATCCAATCAGTCCATTCTAAAGGAGATCAGACCTAGGTGTTCTTTGGAAGGAATGATGCTAAAGCTGAAACTGCAGTACTTTGACCACCTCATGTGAAGAGTTGACTCATTGGAAAAGACTCTGATGCTGCGAGGGACTGGGGGCAGGAGGAGAAGGGGACGACCGAGGATGAGATGGCTGGATGGCATCAAAGACTTGATGGATCTGAGTTTGAATGAATTCTCGGAGTTGGTGATTGACAGGGAGGCCTGGCGTGCTGCAACTCATGGGGTCACAGAGTCGGACATGACTGAGTGACTGAACTGAACTGAACTGAACATAATTAATTAGCCATTTTCACTTTAATTTGTTTTAGAAGCTTTCTCTTATAAGATTATAAAGAGTTTACGTTGAACTTGTAGACAGCTGTTTTATAATCACATTAGCTATAAAACTGTAATTATGCTACAAATAATATTATAATTTTATTATATCCACAAGTTATACTAAACAATGCACTTTTAGTTCCTAATTTTTACCTTATTTTTGTGCTCTTGTTTTTATCACAACATGATATGCTTGTTTATATCCCTCTTAAGTTTAAGCCTAACAAATTCCTTTGAACAAACATTTACACCTATTAGAGTTGAGTGAAACTCAGCTTTTCCTGAGATCCAATGCTTTCCTGGGTACACTTCCATGATTAATACCAAGTAGTATACAAGATATTAGGTGCTTCCCTGATAGCTCAGTTGGCAAAGAATCCACCTGCAATGCAGGAGACCCTGGTTTGATTCCTGGGTCAGGAAAATCCTCTGGAGAAGGGATAGGCTACCCACTCCAGTGTTTTTGGGCTTCCCTTGTGGCTCAGTGGGTAAAGAATCTGCCTGCAATGCAGAAGACCTGGGTCTGATTCCTGGGTTGGGAAGATGCCCTGGAGAATGAGATCTGAAGAACACTCCAGTATCCTGGCCTGGAGAATTTCATGGGCTGTATAAGTCCACTGGGTCAGAAAGAGTCTAACATGACTGGGTGAACTTCACTTCACTTCACTTCATACAAGATATTGACTATCTAATAATTGTACAGAAAATAAGTCTTTGCATTTAACATTAAGAAGGTAAGTTGGATGTTTAATTGTTTCCAGAGTAACTTTCTGCAAAAAAGAAATGGCTCTTGACAAGTAAATTAAGATGAAATTTCTAAACATAAAAGTTTTTCTTCATTTCTCCCTCCCTTCCTCCTTCCCTTTCTTATCATAGAAAACCATCATTAAAAAGAGAACAAAGGGAAAGCCAACTTTGTGCCAACCTGGAAAATCTAAAAACCTCAGGTGACAGCAGACGTTAGAAACTGAAAACTTTCTTAAAAGACCATATTCAAAACTCTGTTTTAGGAACAAATCAGAAAAACTGATGATGGTAAGAGAATGAGAATATTTTGGATAATAAGGGTCTCGGTACATGAAAGCCACCCACTCACTCAGTTGCAGATGTCACTTGTACATAATGAACACAGGACAAGCAGGAGAGGATGAGCAAAATGTGAGCCATGCCAGGGGAGTCAAATAAATCTGAGCCTGAACTATCATCTCAGGGTAGGCTAGGAGAGATTGGAAAATTACATGTCTACTATTCTTAGCGGTCTTTTAGCTTAACTGTAAATTCCAACTGTATTCTTTGTCACTCTGTCTAGAGTATCTGCCAACACACACACCCATGTTGTGTTCTAAAACGTTATTTATTTTACTAATAACCTTCATCATAATTTGAAATTATCTTATTATTTCATGTGATTGCTTACACATTTCTTGTCTATTTTTCTATTTTCACCACTAGAAAGCAAGCTCTATGAGGAAGGGTTCTTAAACAGACACTGTTCTGTATGGTAACTAATAGCCATATGTAGCTATTTAAATAAATAAACTCGAGTAATATAAAACACTCATTTTCCATATTCTAATGCTCAGTAGGCACATGTGGCTAGCAGCTACCATATTTGACTACGTGAACTATAATTTCTATTAGTAGCAACATTTATAGCTTGAAATAATTTTTAAGTTCATTTTTCTTATTTAACAAACACAGAAGTACAAAAATCAGTATTAAGTCCTCCCAAGTCAAATGAGGAAATTAATTCACTTGTTTTATTTCTTTTTGCCCTCATTATCACTTTCATCAGTTTTCTGACTGGGATGAAGGAAGTTGGACATATGGGAAAAAGATAGTTTCATTGTCTCTGTATAGCTCTGAATCATTTGTTTCCATAATTGTTTTTGCTAGAATTTGGTTATAAATGCTAACTGTGTGTATTGTATTTTGAATGAAGCTGTCCTATTTGTTGGGTTTATTTAGTAACTTTACATGTAAGTTTACATCTTTTGACACCATGTAAGCTTACATTTCTTCTGACACGCTGGCACCACCGACTCAATGGACATGAGTCTGAGCAAGCTCCGGAAGTTGGTGATGGACAGGGAGGCCTGGCGTGCTGCAGTCCGTGGGGTCACAAAGAATTGGACATGACTGAGCAACTGAACTGAAATGAAATGACACCCTGAGGAAGCTTCACTTCCCCCTGGAGGATTAGATTGTAGAAAAAAAAGTGAAATTATGCTACAATTTAGCCTACAATGGTGGTAGTGTTTTAGTTGCTAAGCTGTATCTGACTCCTTGAGACCCCAGGGACTGTAGCCTGCCAGGCTGCTCTGTGCATGGGATTTCCAGGCAAGCATACTGTGAGAGTTGGACTGTGAAGAAGGCTGAGCGCTGAAGAATTGATGGGTTTGAACTGTGGTGTTGGAGAAGACTCTTGAGAGTCCCTTGGACTACAAGGAGATCCAACCAATCCATCCTAAAGGAGATCAACCCTGGGATTTCTTTGGAAGGGATGATGCTAAAGCTGAAACTCCAGTACTTTGGCCACCTCATGAGAAGAGTTGACTCACTGGAAAAGACCCTGATGCTGGGAGGGGTTGGGGGCAGGAGGAGAAGGGGACGGCAGAGGATGAGATGGCTGGATGGCATCACGGACTTGATGGACGTGAGTCTGAGTGAACTCCGGGAGACGGTGATGGACAGGGAAGCCTGGCGTGCTGCGATTCATGGGGTCGCAAAGAGTCAGACACGACTGAGTGACTGAACTGAACTGATA
This sequence comes from Redunca redunca, assembly GCA_006410935.1. Taxonomy (NCBI): domain Eukaryota; kingdom Metazoa; phylum Chordata; class Mammalia; order Artiodactyla; family Bovidae; genus Redunca; species Redunca redunca. The sequence goes on along the minus strand of SJYQ01000095.1, from coordinate 1,033,282 downwards.
CTGGAATGGGTTGCCATTTCCTTCTTCAGGGGATCTTCCCAACCCAGGGATTGAACCCACGTCTCCTGCATTACAGGCAGATTCCTTACTGCTGAGCCACTAGGGAAGCCCTACCCACCATATTCTCCTTCAATTTTACAATTCTTGTGCATAAGCAATGGTAAAATAAGATCTAAAAGAGTTATTGCAGCCCACTTCCTTCTTCAGCACCCCCCCTTTTTTTTCCCAAACTGATAGATACTAATATGTTCTGTCAGAAATACACCCACTTTAGGTCATTCTGTTCTGGGTCTAGACAGTTTTAGTTTGGTTTATTTTGATTTCTTTCAATACCATCTAAATTTGTTTGATGGGTGGGGCTGTGTTCTCTCCCTGCAGGCCAACCGTCCACCCATGTGTCCACCAGAGGCTGGTAGACACTCAAGGCTCAGTCTCTTCCTGGGACGTGGCTCCTTTCTCCTGGCTCCTGGTGTGCACGAGGCTTTGTTTGTGCCCTCTAAGAGTCTGTTTCCCCAGTTCTGTGGAAGTTCTGTAATCAAATCCCACTGACCTCCAAAGTCTAATTCCCTGGAGTTTCTCAGTCCCTTTACTAGATCTCCAGGTTGGGATATCTGTTGTGGGTCCTAGAACTTTCTTAACACTGTGAGAATTTCTTTACTATAATTGTTCTGCAGTCTGTGGGTCATCTGCTTGGTAGTTCTGTGGTGGGTAACGCTGTGTGACCCAGGTCTGTTGCAGCACCTGTCCCCACAGCAGGCCACTGCTGACCTATACCTCTGCAGGAGATATTCATTCAAAGGCAGGTCTGGTTCAGCCTCTGTGGGGCCTCTGGGTCCTGGTGCACACAGGGTTTTGTTTGAGCCCTCCTTGTATCTCTGGAGGGTATGGGGTTTGATTCTAATGCAATTTCACCCCTCCTACCATCTTGTTGTGGTTTCTCCTTGGCCTTGGATGTGGGGTATCTTTTTCTGGTGGGAACCAACATTCTTCTGGATGGTTGTTCAGCAGTGAGTTGCAATTTTGGAGTTCTCCCAGGAGAAGATGAGCACACATCCTTCTACTCTGCCATCTTGCTTACTTGAACACAGCCCCACCCACAACAGAAAATTGAGTTAAAGATTTACTGAGCATGGCCCTACCCATCAGAACAAGACCCACTTTCCATGAGTCTCTCACACAGGAAGCTTCCATACGCCTCTCATCCTTATTCATCAGAGGGCAGAAAGAATGAAAACCACAATCACAGAAAACTAACCATGTGTGATCACATGGACCACAGCCTTGTCTAACTCAATGAAACTATGAGCCATGCCATGTAGGGCCACCGAAGATGGACGGGTCATGGTGGAGAGTTCAGACAAAACGTGGTTCACTAGAGAAGGGAATGAAACACTTCAGTACTCTCGCCTTGAGAACCCCATGAACATTATGAAAAAGCAAAAAGATAGGACACTGAAAGATGAACTCCCAAGTCGGTGGGTGTCCAATACGCTACTGGAGAAGAATGGAGAAATGACTCCAAAATGAATGAAGAGACAGAGCCAAAGCAAAAAGAATGCCCGGTTTTGGATATGACTGGTGATGGAACTAAAGTCTGATACATAAAGAACAATATTGCATGGGAACCTGGAACGTTAGTTCCATGAATCAAGGCAAATTGGAAGTGGTCAAACAGGAGATGGCAAGAGTGAACATTGACATTTTAGGAATCAGTGAGCTTAAATGGACCGGAATGGGTGAATTTAACTTAGATGACCATTATATTTACTACTTGGGCAGGGATCCCTTAAAAGACATGGAATAGCCCTCACAGTCAACAAAAGAGTCCAAAATGCAATACTTGGGTGCAATCTCAAAAATGACAGAATGATCTCTGTTTGTTTCCAAGGCGAACCATTCAATATAAAGTAATCCAAGCCTATGCCCCAACCACTACTGCTGAAGTAGCTGAAGTTGAACGGTTCTATGATCACCTACAAGACCTTCTAGAACTAACAACAAAAAAAAGATGTCCTTTTCATGATAGGGGACTGGAATGCAACAGTAGGAAGTCAAGAGATACCTGGAGTAACAGGCAAATTTAGCCTTGGAGTTGAGATGAAGCAGGGCAAAGATTAACAGAGTTTTGGCAAGAGAATGAATGCACTGGTCGTAGAAAACACCCTCTTCCAACAACACAAGAGACAACTTTACACATGGACATCACAGATGGTCAGTACTGAAATCAGATTGATTACATTCTTTGCAGTCGAAGATGAGAAGCTGTATACAGTCAGCACAAACAAGACAGGAAGCTGACTGTGGCTCAGATCATGAACTCCTTATTGCCACATTTAGACTTAAATTGAAGAAAGTAGGGGAAACCACTAGACTATTCAGTTATGACCAAAATCAAATCCCTTATGATTATTATACAGTGGAAGTGAGAAATAAATGCAAGGGATTAGATCTGATAGACAGAGTGCCTGAGGAACTATGGAAGGACATTTGTGACATTGTACTGGAGGCAGTGATCAAGATCATCCCCAAGAAAACTTTGCTGTATATCTGAAACTTTTTTGTACAGACTTTGTTGTATGCCTCAAACTAACATGATAATCGACTATAATTCAACAAAAATAAAAGTGTTTTAAACAGTTGTTTTGTCCCTTAAAATACTGATTCAAGAAAAACAAAGTTGGTGTTTTTAGTTAGTTGGAAATTTTGCATTCAACTTTAAAATGTCATTAATAGCTTTATATGTTGTCCATAGTTCCTCCAACAAAAATTTGTTGAGATTCATTTCCCTAGGCAGTGTACAATGAAATGTGACTCAATTTTCATTATTACTTACTTTTCCCTTTAAACTTTAAAAAAAATTATGTTTCCACCCTAATAAAGAATCTGTCACATCATATGTACTCAATGATTAACCAATGAATACATAAAAGGAATAATGATGAATGAGGATCTAATAAATTAGTACATCTATATGAACATTCTTTTATTAGATTAAAAAAGGAAACTGTCCAGATTCTCTTTTATGTCTAAGATTAAAAAAATACGTTAATAAAAACAGCAATTATCATTGATAAAATGTTTTACACTTTATTGATAAAGGCAATTTTAAGTTCTTAAGTACAAAAGTTATATGGGCAAGGCAATTTTGGTTTACATATTTTAAAGATATAGTAGGAAATCCACACGGTCAGGTTAAGCAGCAGAGAATAAGCAATGTTGTTTAATGACAGAGGTGCAGCTTTCCAAGTCCACCAAAAATGGTGTCACTAGTAGGCATATAGAATATAAAAAGTAAAGTTAAATCAGAACTTCTGAAAATTCCATATTCTGAGTAATTCCATGTTTGGGTTAAGAATATAGGCTAGGAACAGTCTTATATGAGTAAGTCCACCCCTAAAACATATGGGAGCTGAGCAAAGACACACCATCTGACTAAACATTTAAAAAAAAATCAAATCAATTAGTATAATAAAATACTATTCATAATAGACTTTATAGACTTCCTTTGACAAATTCACCTTCATAATGAAAAAAACAGAAAAAAATTATAGTTTTAAATGAAATTTTTACCAAAGATGACAAATCTCTATATTTATATCAGATAGTTCTCTGGGTGTTCCCTATTAAGACCTGTTAAATGTGGGAGATTTTACTCTTTGCCTTACTCTCATGGACAGTGGGAGAAAACATGAGACTCGGGCTGGAGAAAAGGGGGTTCATTTACTCATAGCAATATTAATATTAGTCTGAGTGACATCCTTTACACAAGTTTACTGAGCACCAATTTCCATTTGGTGACAAGGGCACATGATGCCTGGGCATACAATGTCTTACAGTATAGGAATAAAACCCTGATCATAGGAAATCTCAATCTTTTAAGGATTCTGCAGGGAAACCTGTTCAAACTCTGCATCTGAGAGAGACATTATCTTTATTATTCTGGACAGCAAAATCCTGCCCTTTTTCAGGAAGAATACACTGTCNGTCAGTATATTTAATTATACCTACATATATATGTAAATTATTCAATATTATAATATATTATTGCCATGAGATATGTTAATTATGGGCCTCCGTGGTGGCTCAGTTGGTAAACAATCTGACTGCAATGCAGGAGACACAGTTTCAGTCCCTGGATCAGGAAGATCCCCTGGAGGAGGGCATGGCAACCTACTCCAGTATCCTTGCCTGGAGAATTCGATGGAAATCCAGCGGGCTACAGTCCCTGGGGTTGCAAAGAGCTAGACATGACGGAGTGACTCACACGACACTTCATGTTAATTACAAGCCATTATTTACGGATTCTTTCAGAATCCTGCATTAGAACACAAAGAAAAGCAGCATAAGGACCATTGGCACTATTTCAGTGAATCTGTAACATTTATTCTGTACATGAGGAAGATCCTATCATCAAGTTTATTAATATTTTCTTATACATAAAATCTATTATTCTTATTCAGTGGAGCTTACATTCATCTTTAAGATTTTCATTTTTTGTCCTTTTAGTATTTTTGTTTTCATTATACTTATGCTTTTCTCTAAATTCTTGAACATATAAGTTGAGATTTCTGAACCTGTTTCTCCTAACTGATAATTCTCAGACTATGGATCATATTTTCCTGGACTTTTATATGACTAGTATGTTTTGATTGAATGCTAGACATTGTTACTATTATGTTTTTGAGTATCTGTAATTTGTTGCCTTCCTTTAAAAGCAGTTTTTATTTATTTATTTATTTTGGGGCAGGAAGTTATTTCTGGATTAGCTTGATCCTTGGATAACTTGTCAAGTTCACTGTTTGACTATGTCTATAGTAGTCTAGTAGTCTTTAGGAATAGTTTATCACTATTGAAAATGTGTATATACTGTTTCTGGTGACTCTTTAAAGCCCTAAGTGTTCAGTAACATCTTCTTACCCTTCCTTGTCTGAATTCAAATGTCTTTACTGTGTGAGTTTTGGCCGTTGTTTATCTTACAGATATAATTTAGTTGTTTACTGTCTAGTCTGAATTTCATTCCATATGGTTGTATAACTAAATACTGAAGAGGAGGCCATGTAGATTTCTGGAACTTTTTTATTTTTTTTGCCTAAAAAATATCTTTTATGGTATTTCTCCCTATATACTCCAGCTGCCTCTATATCTATGAATATCTATGATCTTTATCTTCTCAGTACATCTCTCGTATTGAGATATGCCTTAACAAGGTATATCTTGTTAATACTGCAAGGTCAGTTCCAGATCACTGCAATAAAGTGAAGAGAGGGATAAAGAGAGGCACACACAATTTCTGTTTTCCTAATGCTTATAAAAGTTATACTATATTGTGGTCTATAAAGTGTGAAATACTATTATGTCTAAAAAAATGTACACAACTTTATTAAAAAATCCTTTATTGCTCAAAAATGCTGTCATCTGAGTCTTCAATAAATTGTAGTAGCAATATCAAAGAGCACTGATCACATACCATCATGACAAATAAAATGAAAAAGCTTGACATAGCATGGGAATTACTTAATGTGACACAGAGACATGACGTGAGCAAAGGTTTTTGGAAAAATGGCACCAAGCCACAAAACTTAAACTTGTAAGAAAGGCAATATCTTCAAAACACAATAAACCTAAGTGCAATAAAATGAGGTGTGCCTGTATAGAGGGAATCTATCCCCCCATCACTACACTAGAATCAAGAAAGTGCTTCCCAGCCCTCAGCAATCTGGGGGTAATTATAAAAGTAATTATAAAATTCATCTTGTTTATTTTTCTTCCATCAGGATTACAGTCTTATACTGTCTATTGGCCAGTGTCTAAAAACACACACACTCTCTTTTTTTTTTAATGTCAGGAGAGTTAGTCTAATAACATGTACCCAATTATAGTTGGAAGCAGAATTATGCAGTTCTTTTTTTAAATTTTTTTAACTTTTCTGTTGTGATTTTCCACCTTTGACCTTTTGATGCCTATATTTTTCTTTGAAGCTTTGGGCTTATATATAAAAGTTCTTTTAACTTTCCTGTTTGCTAATTTCATTGACTTGCTACATTTCTCTACTTATTTTTTCCTTTTAGCTACAGATCACAGCATTCTACTTTTTTTTTTATGTAGGTATAGATTTTTTTTATTATAACCTGGCCCCTGTGGATGTTAACATTGTTCAGAGTCTGGATTCTGCTGATTTCTTTTAAAGAATTATAACTTTTGCTGATAACAGCCAAGTTTTTCATTTCTGTTGAATTTTGTTTTTAGATGTATGGGAGCAGTTCTAAGGTAGTCTTGTCTCTAGTAGGAGTGTAGTCGTGATTCTGAGGAAAGGGCTTCTGTTACTTCAGTTGAATGTCCAGAGTGATCAGTGAATTCTCTCCATACTGGCTGGAAAAACTGCAACGTATCCAGAAGTTTGAAACCTCCAGAATTCCTGTTCAGAACACACTCCCTCAGTAGTCGGTTCTCAGAAAGGGCTCATAGAGTATCATCCTTGTACGTGCATATTAATCTTCAGCCAGGACTCAACGGGTTCCCGTGCAGATTTCTGGGACTCTTTCTCTTTGTATTTCCTGTATGTCTCATATCCTGCTTTTCAATTTTCAGCTCCCTCTGCTGCTGCTGCTAAGTCGCTTCAGTCGCGTCCGATTCTGTGCCACCCCACAGACAGCAGCCCACACGGCTCCTCCGTCCCTGGGATTCTCCAGGCCAGAATCCTGGAGTGGGTCGCCATTTCCTTCTCCAATGCACGCATGCACGCTAAGTCGCTTCAGTCGTGTCGAACTCTGTGCGACCCTATGACAGCAGCACACCAGGCTCCTCTCTGCATGGGAGTTTCTAGGCAAGCCTACGGGAGTGGGTTGCCATTTCCTTCTCCTCAGCTCCCTCAGGAGTCCCATATTGCAATTACTTCCTCTTTTCTCTGTGAATTCCCTTCCTTTTGTCATGGTTTAGAAAGCTTCCCCAGCAGACACCTTGGTGAATGTGATGCTCACTTAACGTACTTCCTTTCTTTTACAGATAATGCCTTGTCCTATGTTGTTCAGGATCTGAAAGAGTTGCTTCATGTACTTTTCCCAGATTTACTGTTGTTTAGGCAGGGGGTTAAGTCTGATACCTGGTATTCTACATTTGAAGGATATTTCTTCTGAGTGTAGGACTGAATACTGGAAATGTTTCCAGCATGTAAATATGTCATTAAACTGCCAACTGTCTTTGACTGTTTTTGTTGAAAAGTCAGCCATCATTCTTACTGCTCCTTTAAAGGTAATACATCTTTTGTTTCTCTAGCTACTGTCACAATTTTCTCTTGATCTTTGATTTTCAACAGTTTCACTCTGATGTGATGGAATACAGTTTTCTTTATATTTATCTTGTATGCAATTAAATAAAAGATTTGTATCTGCCTGGAACTCACAGAGAAATTTTCATTAATTTTTAAAATTATTTGCTGTCATTACTCAAGTACTGATTCTTTATAGTTTTCTCTATTCCTCTCTCTCTGGGGCTCAGATATCACATAGGCTAGAATTTTTGATGGTATCTCACATGTCTCTTGCATTTTACTTTGTGCTGTATGCTCTGCTCTGTCCTCTCTGACTTTCTGTGGCCTCTGAGCTGTAGCCTGCCAGGTTACTCTTTCCTGGGGCTTTTTCAGGCAAGAATGTTGAAAAAGTGTGCCATTTCCTTTTCCAGGGGATCTTGCCAACTCAGGGGTTGAACCCGTGTCTTCTGTATTTCCTGTATTGCTGGCGGAGTCTTACCCGCTGAGCCCTCAGGGGCCTATGTGAGTATTTTATCTTAGGTGATAAATGGTGATGGTGGTGGTTTAGTTGCTAACTTGTATCTGACTCATTGCGACCCCATGGACTGTAGTCTACCAGGCTCCTCTGTGCATGGCATTTCCCAAGCAAGAACGCTGCAGTTGGCTGCCATTTCCTTCTCCAAGGGACCTTCTGGACTCAGGAATCCAAACTAGGTCTTCTGTTTTGCAGGTGGTCTCCTGCACTGTAGATGGGTTCTTTACCAACTGAACCACTAGGGTAACACATGTTTTATTTTATATTTTCTCACTCTTGTTCCTCTCAGGGTTTCAGCTCATATGCATTCCATCATGCTATTTCTGCTTTTCTAATTATATGTCCTACTGTGCCCAGTCTCATTTGATGTGCTTCTATTTTCATATAAAGAAATATATATATATATATGCATATGATACACATATATAGTACATAAATTTTAAAGGATGTTTGGTTTCTTTTGTAATTTCTAATTCTCTGTTAAAAATTTCATCTTGTAAACTATTTTTCATTTTTTTTCTTGTATTTATCATGGCTTACATGTTTGTCACAGTTCAAGTCCCTATCTGATAATTCCAGTATCTGAATTATGTGGTCCCTCATTTATTGTCCTTGTTTATGTTAATCTTCAGTCATTTCAGCCTCTTTTTTTAGTATTCTTCATAAGATCTTAATGTATGTTGAATACCAATAAATGTTTAATTAGACATCTGTACAATGAAATGTATGCAGACCATTTATTACAGAAATTTTCATCCAAATGAAATATCTAAAATAGACTATAGCAAAAAGTGGTGGTGGGTTAAATATTTTAAACATAGCCTCTCACACTTACCTATGGAAAAAAAATTTGTTTGGCACATTTTGGTATTTTCAAAAGAATATTCAGGAGAAATATTAAAAATACATTTGAGAGAATTACTATAAAGTCTAACCATGTGGAGAAGGAAATGGCAACCCACCTCAGTACTCTTGCCTGAAGAACTCCATGGACAGAGAAGCCTGGTGGGCTAAGTCCATGGGGTCACAAAGAGTCAGACACGACTGGGAGATTAACTTTCACTTTTCTTTCACTTTCTAAGTATGTGAAATTACCTTAGTTGTGTCTGACTCTTTGCAACCCGATGAATTGCAGCACGCCAGGCCTCCCTGTCCATCACCAACTCCCGGAGTTCACTCAGACTCATGTCCATTGAGCCCGTGATGCCATCCAGCCATCTCATCCTCTGTCGTCCCCTTCTCCTCCTGCCCCCAATCCCTCCCAGCATCAGAGTCTTTTCCAATGAGGCAACTCTTCACATGAGGTGGCCAAAGTACTGGAGTTTCAGCTTTAGCATCATCCCTTCCAAAGAAATCCCAGGGCTGATCTCTTTCAGAATGGACTGGTTGGATCTCCTTGCAGTCCAAGGGACTCTCAAGAGGCTTCTAAAACACCACAGTTCAAAAGCATCAATTCTTCGGCGCTCAGCATCCATACATGACCACAGGAAAAACCATAGCCTTGACTAGATAGACCTTAGTTGGCAAAGTAATGTCTCTGCTTTTGAATATACTATCTAGGTTGGTCATAACTTTTCTTCCAAGGAGTAAGCGTCTTTTAATTTCATGGCTGCAGTCACCATCTGCAGTGATTTTGGAGCCCCCCAAAATAAAGTCTGACACTGTTTTCACTGTTTCCCCATCTATTTCCCATGAAGTGATGGGACTGGATGCCATGATCTTTGTTTTCTGAATCTTGAGCTTTAAGCCTACTTTTTCACTCTCCACTTTCACTTTCATCAAGAGGCTTTTTAGTTCCTTTTCACTTTCTGCCATAAGGGTGGTATCATCTGCATATCTAAAATTACCTTAAATATGTTCAAATGCTGGTAATTTCACATGGTTATCTTTAATCTATCCAGAAAGATCAGTTCAGTGGTAATTTAATGTTCTAGAGAGAGACCAAAGCAGCTTACATTAGTTGGTAGCAACGGACATACAAAGAAGTAGATAAACAGACATTTTAATATAAAACAAACAAACAAACAAAAAGAATGCTAACAATGTGAGTTGTAAGGACGGGGATGGTGGAGTCAAGGGGTTACTTTCTTATCTATGACCTGAACACAGGGGCAGGCTGTGTGTCATCTGTGAAACTTGATGCACTAACGGAGGAGAAGTGCTGTTTCCGTGGGCGGGGCAGCAATGATAAATCAGTGAGATCTTGGTCATTTCACATAGTGTCTGAGGCACCACTAAGACATCCTGGTGGAGAAACCCGGTTGGCAGTTGGATAAGTGTGTCTAACACTCATGGACATGGTTTTTCAGAGACAAAGAAGTGTGTTGAAACATGGATGTCTATTGGCAGACAAATGGATAAGAAAGCTGTATTATATATACACAATGGAATATTACTCAGCCATTAACAAGAATACATTTGAATCAGTTCTAATGAGGTGGATGAAACTGGAGCCGATTATACAGAGTGAAGTAAGCCAGAAAGAAAAACACCAATACAGTATACTAACGCATATATGTGGAATTTAGAAAGATGGTAACAATGACCCTGTATGTGAGACAGCAAAAGAGACACAGATGTATAGAACAGTTTTTTGGACTCTTTGGGAGGGGCGAGGGTGGGATGATTTGGGAGAATGGCATTGAAACATGTATATTATCATATGTGAAACAGATCACCAGTCCAGGTTTGATGCAGGAGACAGGATGCTCGGGGCTGGTGCACTGGGATGACCCTGAGGGGTGGGATGGGGAGGGAGGTGGGAGGGGGGTTCAGGTTGGGGAACACATGTACACCCATGGCTGAGTCATGTAAATCTATGGCAAAAACCACTACGATATGGTAAAGTAATTAGCCTCCAATTAAAAAAAAATAAAGAAACCTGGGAATGTATATGACATCATTTAGGAAGTTGTGTAGAGTGAGATAAGAGGGCCTTTAAGGAGACTGACAAAACTAAAACTTAGTCAAAGAATGAATATCCAGTGTTGTAGAAAACCAAGAGTGCTGTGGCATAGGGAAAATTTGAGATTGTTTTTGGTGAGTGACCTAATAGTATCAAATAATACAGAGATTTTAAAAAAAAGATGGTGATTCAAAAGCATTCTTTGGATTTTTTTCTCAAGAAAGTAATTGGTGACCCTGACATAAGCAATTAGTAGAGAAGTTGAAGCACTTCCTTTATTGGAGTGGGTTGAAGTAGGTAATGAAGAACTAAAGAATCATTAAAGATAATCAGAAGATCTATATTCATTTATATGAAAGTGTATTCATAATGTATTTATACATTTTTAAACATTAGGTTGCAAAACAATATAAAAATAGAATCTATTTTATAAGAATATATGTGTAACTATATGTGAAAAGTATGAAATGAATGTAGAAATTTAAAATGAACTGTACACCACACAGTCTGCCTAGAACTTTATATTATTACCTCAGAGGCCTATTATGAGAAGTAAATAGGACAAGAAAGCTAAAGTTTAAGTAAGTCTATGATCACTTAATTTGGTTTAGGAAGTCTTATCCCACTCTTCGCAAAAAAGAACATAATTTGGCTGAAGTTATTTCCACAGTTGGGTACATTCATAATTATTTTGTTATGTCTGTGTATCAAAAAAGAGAAAACTTTAAAATTAAGTCATATAACAACCACAGAAAAATCTTCAATATATAGCTTTTCTCATAACATACAAATTCAAAGTTCTGGAATAATTGGTCAGTTTTTAAACAAGACTAGTGATGGAGAAAAATTATATGAAGGAAAGTATAGTCCTGTTTTAATAGTGATTATTTCAAATGTCCAATGTTCAAGTAAGTGTTGAGTTATTTGAAAGTATCTTAAAGCGTGATGAAAATATCAATATGTCTAAAATATTAAAACTTGGAATAGTATGTCTAGTAGGGCTACATCTTGTTATATAGTGGAAGAATTCAACCATATTACAGCTGGTTGGTATGGAATGTAAGGTCACAATTGTTATGCACTTCTCTTTATAGCTGAGACATCAGTTGTGAAAATAGATCATAGTATCCCTACTGAAATTTCTGCAGCTTGACTCTGCTTGTTCTGCTTAGGTAAAAGTTAGGTCAGCAAAGGCAAAATAAAGTGGAAATGCCAGGTCAAAATGACACATATGTACTATATGTCACTGCGTGGAGGTGGAGAGAGTACTGCTCCAGTTCCTCACTGTTTCTAAGGAAACTGTATTTAACTAGAAACTGAAGCACCATCGTAAATGTGACACTTGCCTATCAACAAATGATGCAGATCAATTTATCATTTAAAAAATCAAATATGACCTAAACTCAGACATTATATGTTGATTATATTTTATACTTAAAAAATTATTTTATGTTTATATGAATATACTTTTTAAATCCTCTGATTATATATATATGGCTATGCTCACACATAAATATTAGACAAAAATATCAACAGTGAGCTTTTTATTCACAATGAGTATATTAAGTCCTCATGGACTGCAGCCTGCCAGGCTCCTCCATCCACAGGGTTTTCCAGGCAAGAGTACTCGAGTGGGATGCCATTGCCTTCTCCGATAGAAAGTCCTAGGTATCAGTAAATGGCACTTCTCAGATGTTTCAAGTAGTTTTCGTCCTGCTCCCAGGTACTAAAATGGAGGGTAAACCAGCCACTTTCATTATTCTGGCGTAAGAGGACCAATTCGTCAATAGCTTTTCCTCTGCAAATAATTCTTCACAAGCAACAGAAATCTCCCTACAGTGCCCATAACTGGGACTGACAGAGAATATGTAGGAAGTTGGCTAGTACGCCACCACAGAACACAAAGCAGTGCTCCGGTGTTACCATTTTTGAAGTGGTGGCAGGTGTGAATCACATTAGCATACAAAGAAGGAAAAGCTCTTTTCTAGGTACTGCTCCAACATCCTTTCAAGCTGTTACATTAAGAGCTCACTGGGCGTCTTGCAGTTTTGCCTCCCTCACTTGGATCAGAATTAACCAGTACCGGCTAAGAAAGTATGTTTTGACTGTTGTCATTCCACACATTTGACATGGGTGGGGAATGGTACTAATTACTGTCTTAGCCTCCAGCATTTATTATGTGAGAGTCTAAGAAAACTTTCACAGAAAAATGCAAACTGAAAAAGTTACAGAAGGCTGATCTTATTTACCAAGTTTGTTTTCATATCACATTATACCTACCAAATAGATAATTATCACGTAACTAAAATGGAACTATAAGAATGATACTGGTATTTGCTTTTGTTTGGACATTTCTTTTTTGATTTTACATATTAAATTTTTTAATGGAAAGACCTAATAATTATTAAGAACCTAGACCCTGCTACAGCTTTACATAACTTATGCTCATTCCCACGTTTGCAAAAAAGGTAACTATTTCCATTAACAACTTTATACAGCTATCCTTTTCACTAACATGATCATGATGTTACTAAATGTGTTGCAGATTTTGAACCAAGGTCTGCTTATATTAAATCATAAAACATGCCAACTTTCTGATAATTGATGCAAACATTAAAATAAATATATTTTTGATAACAGAAATTGTCATGGTGAATGTTTTCACTTTTAACCCTTAACCCTAGTAACTCTGATAATAACTTATTTTCCTTTATGTCATTTAATACAATCTGAAAGTTTTGATAATGTTATGATCTTTATTTTCTGTCTCTCTCACCTTGAGGGCAGGTGCACTGTGGTTTGTCTTGTTCACTACTGGATCCCCATCACCTAGAGCATCTGTTGGCACCAGGAAGGTGCACAATCAATGCTTCTTGAATTTTAAAAGGTATTTTAAGTTGACAATACTTTGAAATTTATTTCATTCTTATAGTTTTATGAATCTTACACTGATCTAATTGTAAGAAATTAAAACAAAAGTGCTGGGAGCCAGCGTGAGGAATCCCACCCATGGCAAAGGTCATGGGGAAGGAAGCCCAACAAAACGCAAAGGCGTGATCTGGCTTCAGGGGTTCCCCCTGAGTTTTCCTGAACATCAACCCCCCAAAACCAGAGTTTGCCTGCTTTATTACGTGCTTTTCACTCTTCTGACATTCTCTGGAAAAAAGTTAATTCAGGGCTTCAGTCTCCTGCATCAGCTCAAACCCCTTTGATGGCTCTCTAACTTGCCTGACAGGTGCCCCCGGACTTTTTGCAGCTTGTGAATTACTTACAGCCCCTCAACCATGAGAGGCACAAAGCTTAAAGCATCTTAAAGATACAGAGCCTTTTCTAAAGAGCTAAAAATCATATTGGTGATGGGTTTTCACTGTTGACTCAATGATTGCCACCAGGCCTCCATATCCTTTATCTTTTAGGCACCTGGGAGGATATTAATCAATGTAAACAGGATGCAAAAATAGGAATATAGTAGTTTTGATGTTAGCAACACTAGACTTTTGAGTTAATTAATTTTCTCTTTGTTATACATCACTGTACTTCTTTCATTGTTATAAATTGTTGTGTCTTTGCTATGTAAGAATGTAACTTTATTTAGTGCTTTCTGAGAGTGTCATCAGACTTTGGGAAGAACAACACAAATAAGTCTTCTGGTTGACAAATCCTTATCAGAAAAGGGCCATAAAATGTTAATTGGCCTTCTGGCCAGAAGATGATGTAAATCACCTAAGACTTGTGTATGCCACTAAGTATGCAGAGAAAAAGCCTGGTCTCAATAAGAGTCAGGGCTAATGATGCTACATAATTTTATATTATCCATTAATCTCTATGTACAAAAAAAGGTATAAAAGGCCTTTCTGGACAATAGGGGATGGGCCAGTCACTGGACTGGTTTCCCCTGTGTCTTCTTTTCTTACTCTATTTTCTGGCTGAATTCCCATCTGGGGCATGGAGGCTCGCCGTGTCTACTTCCTTGCCCTGGCTTCTAAGATCCATGCAAGAGGGAGCCCAAAGTGGGGCACCCCCCGCTATTCAAGAGGACGCCGGTGGCCTAACGTAGATGGTGCAAATCTCTTGTCCTGAGATTTTATTGGTTCTCCACATAAACCAAGGTATTCAGCCTCTTTTCTCCACTAAATTTTCCTACTACGCTATTTCTTCCTAATCTCTTTTATATTTCTAAATAAATAAGCTTTCCTTGCCTATGCTGTCTTCCCTTCGAATCCCTGGATCCACCAGGGCTGGACCCCAGCATAAAAGACATATTTGTAACCATAACTATTCAGGTAATGACAATAAAATATAATATCCTGTGACTTCAAAATATGTTTGAAAGATGTAACTATTAGTAAAGAGTTAAAATCAAACCCCCATTTTATTTTTGAAATACATTAACACTTGAAATATACTGCCACTTACAAGACTTTTCAAATTACAACTTCAAATAGAAAGTTAAACTCTTGAAATATCAAAATTCTAAGTTTATAATCTAAAATATAATTCATTTTAACAACTTAGTTGGGACAAAGGTATTCTGGTATTTTGTTTGAAACGTATTTTTCAGCTGAACTTCAGCCACGCAAAATAAAATGGATATTGACCTCTTCACACTTTATCCTTAAATGGAATATTCTTTCTTCAAACCCTACCATTCCACTATCTTCTCAACTTTGTCTGCATTCCAAATTTTCCCTGCTCTTTTCCGCAACGGTGATAAAAGACTTGCCACAGGTAAAGACGTTCTTGTTTCCTATTCACTATTCTGTTGCCGCTTTAATTTTTCCAGTTAGTTTTCGTTGGAATTTTGATTCATCTCCTCCAATTCTGCCCACATATTAATAGCTACATTCTCATGGATCCTTTTACACCTTTTGGGGGATAACAAGAGGCTACTTTGAAAAACTGTTTCTGTTTTCGTAGAAATTAACTTGAAGTTATAGTCACTCCCTCTGAGTCTTTATGCAACATGCACTTTGAGAAATCAAGAGCATATACTGTATTTTGCTGTTTATTTTGTTGTTGTTACTGGCTGTTTACTTTTATTCATTCTCAATAAAAAAAGAGAGCAATTCATGTCAATATTTCTTATGAAACTGAATTTAATAAGACACGATGGTGATTGAACAAAACCCAATTCAAACTGGCTCACGAGGAAAAGAGAATTTTTTGTATATGTACCTAAAATTTCGAGTGGTGACAGGTCTGGGTGCATCTGAGGACTCAGATGACATTACAGGAGTCACTTTTTCTATTACTCATTCACACTCTGGCTTCATGCAGGCAGACTCTTCACATGTCTCGGCAAGATGGCCTTCACCTGGTTTGCTCTGAGAAATTTTTGCTCAAAGAACTTCGTTTGTGCCATAAAGTTTTAAAAGAAGTTTTTTATGATTGCTCTAGATTTTTTTATTCTCAAGATAATCATGGAGCAAGAATTCCTTGGCAGAGGTTTTTGAATACGTTGGTCAGTCTGTTTTATAGAAAAGAAAGAAAGTGAAGTCGCTCAGTTGTGTTCGACTCTTTGCGACCCCATGGACTGTAGCCTACTAGGCTCCTCTGTCCGTGCGATTTTCCAGGCCAGAGTACTGGAGTGGGTTGCCATTTTCTTCTCCAGGGGATCTTCCTGACCCAGGGATTGAACCCAGGTCTCCCACATTGCAGGCAAACGCTTTACCATCTAAGCCACCAGGGAAGTTCTAAGTTTTATGCTCACTTCTAATGATGTATAAAGGGATTGGTCTTGTCAACTGTGTAAATGAGAGTTAAAAGAGTGCCTCCAAATAAAAGAAGAAGGTGATATATTTGTTGAATAGAAGAATAACAATTATCTACAAACTACAGGTCATATACCTCTTTCTTGATCTTTCTCACTATCTAGAAACCCAAGATTCTTGGATTCAAGGCTAATGGACTGGTTTTTGGTCTGTATTTGTTTTTATTATTATTAAAATAAAGTTGGAAATGATGGAATGTACAAAGAGAATTTATGTATTTTTAATTGAAAAATAATTGCTTTACAATATTGTGTTGGTTTCTGCCGTATATCAACAAGAATCTGCCATAGGTATAGGAGTGTCTCCTCCATCCTGAACCTCTCTCTCACCTCCCACCCTTACTCAACTCTCTAGGTTATCACAGAGTATTGAATTCGAGCTCCATGAGTCACAGTAATTTCTACTGGGAACCCAGTTTTACATTTGGTAATGTGTATGGAAGAAACGTGTATGTGCACTGAAGAGAGAGGGAAAGCCACTAGAACAGTCGGCTGTGACATAAATCAAATCTCTTATGATTATACAGTGGAAGTGACAAATAGATTCAAGGGATTAGATCTGATAGACAGAGTGCCTGAAGAACTATGGACAGGGATTCCTAACATTGTACAGGAGGCGGCGATCAAAACAATCAACAAGAAAAAAAATGCAAAAAGACAAAATGGTTGTCTGACAACGCCTTACAAACACTTATGAAAAGAAGAGAAGTGAAAGGCAAAGGAGAAAAGGAAAGATACACCCATTTGAATGAAGAGCTCCAAAGAATAGCAAGGGGAGATAAGAAAGCCTTCTTAAGTGATCAATGCAAAGAAACAGAGGAAAACAACAGAATGGGAAAGACTAGAGATCTCTTCAAGAAAATTAGAGATACAAAGGGAACATTTCATGCAAAGATGGGCAGAATAAGGGACAGAAATGGTATGAACTTAACAGAAGCAGAAGACATTAAGAAGAGGTGGCAAGAATACACAGAAGAACTGTACAAAAAAGATCTTCATGACCCAGATAATCATGATGGTGTGATCACTCGCCTAGAGACAGACATCCTGGAATGCAAAGTCAAGTGGGCCTTAGGAAGCATCACTACAAACAAAGCTAGTGGAGGTGATGGAATTCCAGATGAGCTATTTCAAATCCTAAAAGACAATGCTGTGAAAGTGTTGCACTCAATATGCCAGTAAATTTGGAAAACTCAGCAGTGGCCACAGGACTGGAAAAGGTCAGTTTTCATTCCATTTCCAAATAAAGGCAATGCCAAAGAAGGTTCAGACTACCGTACAATCACACACATCTCACATGCAAGCAAAGTAGTGCTCAAAATTCTCCAAGCCAGGTTTCAACAGTTAGAAAAGGCAGAGGAACCAGATCAAATTGCCAAAATCCACTGGATCATAGAAAAGGCAAGAGAATTCTAGAAAAACGTCTACTTCTGCTTCAATTACTACGCTAAAGCCTTTGATTGTGTGGATCACAACAAACTGTGGAAAATACTTCAAGATGGGAATACCAGGCCACCTTACCTGCCTCCTGAAAAATCAATATGCAGGCAAAGAAGCAACATTTAGAACCGGAAATGGAACAACGGACTGGTTCCAAATTGGGCAAGGAGTATGTTAAGGCTTTGTCTTGTCACCCTGCTTATTTAACTTATATGCAGAGTACATCAGACAAAATGCCACACTAGATGAAGCACAAGGTGGAATCAAAATTGCCCGGAGAAATATCAATCACCTCAGATATGCAGATGACACTACCCTTATGGCAGAAAGTGAAGAGGAGCTAAAAAGCCTCTTGATGAAAGTGAAAGAGGAGGTAGAAAAGCTGGCTTGAAACTCAATATTGAAAAAATGAAGATCATGCATCTGGTCCCATCACTTCATGGCAAATAGATGGGGAAACAATGGAAACAGTGTCAGACTTTATTTTTGGGGGGGCTCCAAAATCACTGCAGAAGGTAACTGCAGCCATGAAATTAGAAGATGCTTGCTCCTTGGAAGGAAAGCTATGACCAACCAACCTAGGCAGCATGTTAAAAAAGAGAGACAATATTTTGTTGAGAAATGTCTGTATGGTCAAAGCTATGGTTTTTCCAGTAGTCATGTATGGATGTGAGAGTTGGACCAGAATGAAATTGGAAAATAAACACCGAAGAATGGATGCTTTTGAACTGTGGTGTTGGAGAAGATTCTTGAGAGACCCTTGGACTGAAAGGAGATCAAACCAGTCAATCTGAAAGGAAATCAGTCCTGAATATTCATTGGTAGGACTGATGCTGAAGCTGAAACTCCAAAACTCTGGTCACTTGATGCAAAGTACCGTCTTATTTGAAAAGACCTTGATGCTGGGAAAGCTTGAAGGCGGGAGGAGAAGGGGATGACAGAGGATGAGATGGTTGGATGGCATCACTGACTCAATGGATGTAAGTCTGAGTAAACTCGGGAGTTGATGATGGACAGGGAGGCCTGGCGTGCTGCAGTCCACAGGGTCGCAAAGAGTCGGGCATGACTGAGCAACTGAACTGAAAGTGTATGGTTCAGCATTACTCTCTCAATGCACCCCACTCTCTCTTCCCTCCACCATGTCCACAAATCTGTTCTTTATGTCTGTGTCTCCATCGCTTCCCTGAAAATAGGTTCATCATTACCATCTTTCTAGATTCCACGTATATGATTAATACATGATATTTGTTTTTCTCTTTCTGACTTACTTCTGTATAATAGGCTCTGGGGTCATCCACCTTGTTATAACTGAGTCAATATGGCTCTTTTTATGGCTGAGTGATAGTCCATTGTGTACATGTCCTACAGCTTCTTTATCCATTCATCTATTTACAGACATTTAAACATTAAGGTTGCTTCCATGTCCTAGCTACTGTAGACAGTGCTGCAATGAACGTCGGGGTGCATGTATCTTCTTCAGTTTTGGTTTCCTCATGGTATATGACCAGTGGTGGGATTGCTGGCTCATTTGGTAGTTTTGTTCCCAGTTTTTTATGGAATCTCCATATTGTGCTCCATAGTGGCTGTATCAGTTAGCATTCCCATAAACAGTGCTACAGGGTTCCCTTTGCTCCACATCTTCTCCAGCATTTATTGTTTTTCTTTTTATTTCCATTATTTGAGGAGGAGGGTCAAAGCAGATGTTGTTGTGATTTATGTCAATGTACTGTCTATGGTTTCCTCTAAGAGCCTTATGGTCTCTGGCCTTACATCTAAGTCTTTAATCCATTTTTGTTTATCTTTGTGTGTGGAAGTGTTAGGAAGTGTCTTAATTTCATTCTTTTACATGTAACTGTTAAGTTTCCCAAGCATCATTTATTGAAGAGACTATCTTTTCTCCACTGTATATTCTTGCCTCCTTTGTCGAAGATAAGGTGCCTAAACGTCCTTGGGTTTCTCTCTCTATCTTGTTCCATTGATTTATATTTCTATTTTAGTGCCAGTAGCATGCTGTCTTGATGACTGTATCTTGTAACATAGTCTCAAGTCAGGCAGGGTGAATCCTACAGAACTTTTCTTCTTTCTCAAGATTTCTTTGGCTTTTCGGGGTCTTTTGTACTTCCATATAAGTTGTGAAATGTTTTGTTCTAGCTCTTTGAAAAATACCATTGGTAGTTTGATAGGAACTGCACTGAATCTGAATAGTACTTTGCATAGTACAGTCATTTTAACAGTATTGATTCTTTTAGTTCAGGAACATGGTGTATCTCTCCATCTGTTTGTGGTCATCTTTGAATTCTTTCATCAGTGTCTTATAGTTTTCTGCAAATAGGTCTTTTGTCTCTATAGGTATGGCTCTAAAATCACTGCAGATGGTGACTGCAGCCATGAAATTAAAAGACACTTACTCCTTGGAAGAAAAGTTATGACCAACCTAGATAGCATTTTGAAAAGCAGAGACATTACTTTGCTGACTAAGGTCCGTCTAGTCAAGGCTATGGTTTTTCCAGTGGTCATGTATGGATGTGAGAGTTGGACTGTGAAGAAGGCTGAGTGCCGAGGAATTGATGCTTTTGAACTGTGGTGTTGGAGAAGAGTCTTGAGAGTCCCTTGGCCTGCAAGGAGATCCAACCAGTCCATTCTGAAGGAGATCAGCCCTGGGATTTCTTTGGAAGGAATGATGCTGAAGCTGAAACTCCAGTACTTTGGCCATCTCATGTGAAGAGTTGACTGATTGGAAAAGACTCTGATGCTGTGAGGGATTGAGGGCAGGAGGAGAAGGGGATGACTGAGGATGAGATGACTGGATGGCATCACTGACTCAATGGACGCGAGTCTGAGTGAACTCCGGGAGATGGTGATGGACAGGGAGGCCTGGCGCGCTGCGATTCATGGGGTTGCAAAGAGTCGGACATGACTGAGCGACTGAACTGAATGGAACTGATTCTTAGGTATTTTATTCTTTTTATTGGAATGGTGAATGGAATTGTTTCCTTAATTTCTCTTCCTGATTTTTCATTGTTAATGTATGAGGATGCAGGGGATATCTGGGTATTAATTTTTTATGCTGCGACTTTACTATATTCATTGATTAGCTCTAGTGATTTCCTGGGGGCATCCTTAGGATTTTCTGTGTATAGCATCATGCCATGAGCAAACAGTGAGAATTTTACTTCTACTTTTCCAATCTGGATTCATTTATTTTTTTCCTGTGATTATGGTAGCTAGGACTTCAAAAACTATGTTGAATAACAGTGGCAAGAGTGGGCTCCCTTGCCTATTTCTTGATCTTAGAGGAAATGCTTCCTGTTGTTCACCATTGAGATTAATGTTTGCTGCAGGTTTGTCATATATGACCTTTATTATGTTGAGACATGTTCTTTCTATGCCTATGTTCTGGAGCTTTTTTTGGTTTAATCATAAATGGATGTCAAATATTGTCAAATGCCTTCTCTGTATCTATTGAGATGATCGTATGATTTCTGTCTTTCGGTTTATTAATATGGTGTATCACAATGATTGACTTGCATATATTGAAGACTACTTGCCTCCTGAGGATAAATCCCATTTGATTATTAAGCAAGATGCTTTTGATGTGTTGTTGGATTCTGTTTGCTAGAATTTTATTTGCACCTATGCTCATCAGTGATATTGGCCTGTAATTTTCTTATTTAGTGGTATTATTATCTAGTTTTGGTACCAGGGTGATGGTGTTGTCATAGAATGATTTTGGGTTTTCTGTCCTCTGAAATTTTCTGGAGAGTTTAAGCAGGACAGGTGACCACCAAAGGGAGTTTTAAAAATTGGTTCTAATTCAAATATTGAAGTTACCCATTTATATAAACTTGAGTAGGTCATTTGACATTTTAAGACCTCCATTTTCTTGTATATAAATTTAGGTAATTACATTTTCTCTAAAATTCTATTAGCTTGTGAGATGCTCTTGTGTGTGCCCCCACCTCTCTTTGTGTGTCAGTTTCTTAAGCATAAAGTAAAGTTCATAGTTTCTGTGCTGCTGTGCTCTGTGCTCTGCTTAGTTGCTCAGTCAAGTCTGGCTCTTTGTGACCACATTTACTGTAGCCTGCCAGGCTCCTCTGTCCATTGGGAATCTCCAGGCAAGAATACTGAAGTGGGTTGCATGCTCTCTGTGAGGGGATCTTACCAATCCAGGGACT
Source organism: Redunca redunca (assembly GCA_006410935.1). Taxonomy (NCBI): domain Eukaryota; kingdom Metazoa; phylum Chordata; class Mammalia; order Artiodactyla; family Bovidae; genus Redunca; species Redunca redunca. The sequence continues at coordinate 1,011,211 of SJYQ01000095.1, read as the reverse complement.
GAATCCAGGTGTCCCCCATTGCAGGTGCATCCTTTACCATCTGAGCCATCAGGGAAGCCCAAGAATACTGGGGTGGGTAGCCTATCCTTCGCCAGGGGATCTTTCCCACCTAGGAATCGAAAAGGGGTCTTCTGCATTGCAAGCAGGTTCTTTGCTAACAGAGCTACCAGGGAAGCCCTTATCATTTTTGTACTTTTGGGCATTTTGATGCACAGTGAAAGTAGAATAATAGGAGTGTAAAGAAAGTACCATGGAATATAGGAACGAGAAGAGTTTTCACTTTCACACTTCAAGGACTACATTATGGATCATGTTCTTCAAATTAATTCTCAGAAAATCTCTCTTGAAAAAACCTGGAACAGTGCAAATTTTTGTTGATATGGTATATATTAATTCTATAAATCCCATTTGTGTAAAACTTAATAAAATCTGTAACTGCTTCTTTAAACTCAAACCTTCAAATACGTATGGTACTTTGTAAGTGAACCTGCTTACCTAATCAGTTCAGTTCAGTCAGTCATGTCCGACTCTTTGCGACCCCATGGACTGCAGCACGCCAGGCCTCCCTGTCCACAACAAACTCCCAGGATTTACTCAAACTCATGTCCAGTGAGTCAGTGATAACCATACAACCATCTCATCCTCTGTCGTCCCGTTCTCTTCTCGCCTTCAATCTTTCCCAGCATCAGGGTCTTTTCCGATGAGTCACTTCTTCGCATCAGGTTGCCAAAGTATAGGAGCTTCAGCTTCAACATCAGTCCTTCCAATGAATATTTAGGACTGGTTTCCTTCAGAATGGACTGGCTGGATCTCCTTTCAGTCCAAGGGACTCTCAAGAGTCTTCTCCAACACCACAGTTCAAAAGGATCAATTCTTCAGTGTTCAGCTTTCTTTATAGTTCAACTCTCACGTCCATACATGACTACTGGAAAAATCATAGCCTTGACTAGATGGACCTTTGTGGACAAAGTAATATCTCTGCCTTTTAATACAGTGTCTAGGTTTGTCATAGCTTTTCTTCCAAGGAGTAAGCATCTTTTAATTCATGGCTGCAGTCACCATCTGCAGATTCTGGGGCCCAAGAAAATAGTCTGTCACTATTTCCATTGTTTCCCTTTCTTTTTGCCATGAAGTGATGGGACCAGATGCCATGATCTTCCTTTTTTGAATGTTGAGTTTTAAGCCAGCTTTTTCACTCTCCTCTTTCACTTTCATCAAGAGGCTCTTTAGTTCTTCTCTTTCTGCTATAAGGGTGGTGTCATCTACATATCTGAGGTTATTCATATTTCTCCCTGCACAGTCCCACCCATCAACAGAAAATAGGATTAAAGGTTTACTGAGCATGGCTCCGCCCTTCAGAACAAGACCCAGTTTCTCCCACAGTCAGAGTCTCCCATCAGGAAGCTTCCATAAGCCTCTTATCCTTATTCAACTTCCTTAATAGATACAAAAAATAATAAGAACAGTAATAGATAATATTTATTAAGAGCTTATTTTAAAATAATTAAGAAACTAAACCGCATACCCATGTAATCCACAGAATAAAAATGATTTTGGATAGTTTATTAATACTTGCGTAAATGTAACAATATATGCCTTCATTTCAGTATAATTGGGGTATATTCATGTGACTATTTATATGGAACATTAAAAATATGTGATATCTGTTTATTAACTAATGATTGCCAAACTGCTCCTGAAGTATGTATTGAAGAACACATTTGCTGTTGCTTTTACAATATAAATTAAACATTTCAGCTTTTCATCCACACCAGTTCCACTGGAAATGTATATTGATTTCACTGTTTTATTCTAATTATTTGATTATCCATTAAACAACATTTCAGTAATTTTTACTATCTGAAAAAATTTATCGAACTTTTGCATTGCTACTGATTTTTTATCAAGTACATTTAACCTATCAGACATTCAATTTACCATAAATTTCACCCTGTAGTACTTAACCTATTTATTATCAAACTCAAAAGTTTTAAATCAACATCATACAGTCTTTGCATGAACAAAAGCCCTCTTATTCACCTTTTGCTTTCTCCCATAGTTTCCCACATTTCTCCCACATGGCACTACATATTACATAACTTAGAGGGTAGGTCGCTATTCTAATACATTCTGATAATGTGTATTCATTCTTTATTTTAGGATGCAGTGATTACTGATAGTCCTAAAGTTATAACTGTAATGTGAACAGTGCAACTGGTGCCAGGTAAAATGTATTCTTTTGGCATAGTAAGTGTGTAGACATGCTTTGGAGGTTTGTTGAATGAAAAAAACATTAAGTGATAACTCGTAACAAAGGAGTTCACATGAACAGGGCTAACCAGAAAACAATAGAAATAAATTATTTTGATATAGCTAAAATCCTCAGAAGGGTTTCTGAAGAAATAATTGAATTTATCTGTAGCTTATTCTCTGATGATTTTTTTTTTTTTTTTGACTGCACNAGGCTGATGTTTCCCTTATTCTATTTCACTGATACTGACACAGTTTAAAATGTTGAAAAATAAAATAAAATAAAATGTTGAAGAAACAGACTGAGTTTGTCATATAGCCTCTGGAGAAAAAATATATATATTAGCTTAGCCCTGTACATGAATTTTTAGCAGCCTAAAATATTTATAACGGTCAAACTTTGGTTTCTTGTGTGTTGATATGATGGAAGTCTGTGTTTTTTGTATTGTTTTCAAACTGTGCTTTACTTATGCTTCTTCTGTTTGTTTCAAAAATGATTACTTATCCTTTTAGAAAGCGAAAGTGAAAGTGAAATTGAAGTCGCTCAGTTGTGTCTGACTCTTTGTGACCCCGTGGACTGTAGCCCACCAGGCTCCTCCATCCACGGGATTCTCCAGGCAAGAATACTGGAGTGGGTTGCCATTTCCTTCTCCAGGGGATCTTCCTGACCCAGGGATCGAATCTCCCACATTGCGGGCAGATGCTTTAACCTCTGAGCCACCAGGGAAGCCCTACTTATCCTTTTAGGTGGTATTAAATTAACATGCTTCTTACTCAAATAAAAAGCAAGCCACTAAACCATATTCTATTTTATTTACATGTCTTTTGTAGCCCCAAATGTACATTCAAACAGAAGCTGGAAATATCAACTGCGTTTGACACTGGCCAATTGATGAAAATGCTTTGTCCTATTGACTTAACCCCCACAGTTAGAACTGTTCATCATGGCTGCTGCATAGAGTGATTTTAGATACAGTGACTTGTGCCGTTATGTGTTTTGGAAATGGTCTTTATCTTCCAAAATAAAGTTGGTGCATCCAAATTTGGAAACCGACAGCAGTAATATTCCCTGGCTAAAGCTGGAGCTTAGCCCTGTTATACTTATTAAAAAGCCTATTCATACAAATTAAATCCATTCCATATCCTGGCCTCTGATGACAGGTCCATTTTTTTCCTTGTCTGGTTTGAATTACCTCAAGTCTGTACCCAGAAAGAATTTATCCCTTTCAAGAGACTTCTCCAAGCCTATAATAAATTCACATGGGTCGTCCCATCAATGTAGTGAATTTGCATTATTATTTCATTATGAGTAGGAAAGAAAGCGGATTAGATCTCTTCCAGCATTGGCAGAGCCTAATTCAACCTGAACACATGATTAAAGCTGGCATTTATGACTATAACTGTCAAAGAAAACTAATTGTAAACTGAGAGCTGTGGATAATTATGGCTTTTGCTATTAAACCATTTTTCTCCTATTTATCACAGAACCAACTACAGACCTTACTACTGTTTGCATTTAGTTCTCTGATTACTATGAACCTACTTATGCAAATGAAATTTGATCTATATTCTCAAATTGAAAACTTTGTGTAAACTTAAGTTCAATCAGGCTTTAGTGTATATGTCTTGCTTTTTCTTTCCTTCTTAAAACTTTTTTGGAGAAGGTGAAGTAACACCAAGACCACTGAGGCTAAGACACTTCACTTTGTATTGTTTTAATTAAAAACTCTGAAACAGCTGTCTGATATTAAATTCGACACATATGCTATTTGAACTAACTTTCACAAGAGACTTTTAAAAATTATCCCTTATTATTAGCTGTATATATGCTAAGGCCTATAGACTATATACATAAATGTTTATATATTTTTATATTTATATATATTTACAATGGCACCCCACTCCAGTACTCTTGCCTGGAAAATCCTATGGACAGAGGAGCCTGGTAGGCTGCAGTCCATGGGGTTGCTGAGGGTCGGACATGACTGATCGGCTTCACTTGCACTTTTCACTTTCATGCATCGGAGAAGGAAATGGCAACCCACTCCAGTGTTCTTGCCTGGAGAATCTCAGGGACAACGGAGCCTGGTGGGCTGCTGTCTATGGGGTCACACAGAGTCAGACACAACTGAAGTGACTTAGCAGCAGCACACAGGTATGAATAGCTATGCACATACAGACATGCGTATAGAAATACATGTGTACACACAAACATACATATATAGGTATCCATGGAGGTGCATGCATACGTACATACACACAAATGTATGGATATGTCACCAGTAAACACTGTAAGTTCTTAATGATGTAATGAATATTTTTATAATTTCATGGGGAGCTGTATATGGTAGAATTACCAGCTGAGCCACAAGGGAAGCCCAAGAATACTGGAGTGGGTAGCCTATACCTTCTCCAGGGGATCTTCCCAACCTAGGAATTGAACCAGGGTCTCCTGCATTGCAGGCAGATTCTTTACCAACTGAGCTATCAGGGAATCACATAAGCTCTTAAGTATGTCTATGTAGGATTCAACTGCATGTTTACCCTTTACCAGCTACACACATTTATACAACATATTTATTTTGAAAATGCGTAAACATTATTATGAGCAGGATAATTAAATGAAATAATTGCTATAAACTAACTTGCCCATAGTAAGTGTTCAATTAATGTGAGCTTTCAACAGTTTTTTTTTTTTAGTATTCTAGTATTGAAACTGTGGATCACTGTGTCTGTATGAATTTTTATGGAAATATATTTTGAAGTGGAAGTACAACAATAGTGATAACTATAATTAAATTACATGCTTACATTTTATGGGGCAGTTCTAATATATGAATTTGTATTCGTCAAAGGCAATTACTTAAAGGCTTAAGTAGCAGAATTTAATTTGTATAACTGCCAAAATTATTTAAGAATAACAAATTTCACATAAAAGGAAAAAATAATTTATTTTGTCTAATGATCTAGTCATCAATTCAGAGAATAGTTTCACTGAATTGTATGCAATAGTACTGATAATCAATGAAATGAAATTGTATGTTGATAAGATAAGGCCAGAGAATGGCCAAGATGGGGAAGTAGAAAGACCCTGAGCAGACTTTCTCTCATGTGTTCACCAAAGTCACAATGCTTGCAGAACAACCGCTGATGAAAAAGACGAAGAAACCAGAAAAAATCTTCAACAATGAAAGACATAAAGAAGGAACCACAACAAGGTGGGTAGGAGAAGCCAGGAAACGCAGCGAACCTATCACATACATAAAAACACAAATAGCAACTGAGACAAAGCAATGTGTTCCAGACAAAGGAAAAGCTAAAATCCCAGAAGAAGAACTAAGTGAAGTGGAGATAGGGTTCAAAGTTATGATTAAAAAGATGATCAAAGAACTGAGGAGGTGAATGGGTGCTCAGAGTGAGATAACTGAGATGCAAAGTTGTGTTTTTTTAATTATTATTTTAATAAGAGTTAGAAAAATATAAGGATCTGCCAAATATAGGTGAAGAATAAAATAACTGGAATGAAAACTATACTAGAAGGAATCAATAGTAGACTAAATGATTACAGAAGACTGGACCAGGGAAGTGGAAGGCAGAGTAGTGGAAATCACTGCCACAGAAGAGAGAACAGCAAAAAAAAACAAGGATGAAAAGAAGAAACAAGAGACCTCTGGTAGAACAAGTGCATCACTAATATTCACATTATAGGGGTCCCCTAAAAGAGGGAGATAAAGGGCCAGAGAAAATATCTGAAGAGATAATGGCTTCAAACTTTCTTAACTTGAGGAAGGAAACAGTCACCAAACTCTAGGAAGCAGAGAGAGCCCCACACAAAATGACTCAGAGGGGAGCACACCAAGACACACTGTAATCACGGCAAAAATTAGAGATAAAGAGAGAATAGGAAAAGCAACAAATAACATACAAAGGAACTCCCATTGGCTATCAAATGATTTTTTTTTTTTTTTTTTAGCAGAAACTCTGCAGGCCAGAAAGGAGCAGCATTATATCCTTAAAGTGATGAAAGAGAAAAACATATAGTGAAGAATATTTTACCCAGCAAGGTTCTCTTTCAGATTTGATGGAGAAATGAAATGTTTCACAGGCCAACAAAAGGTAAAAGAATTCAGCACCAACAAATCAGCTTTACAACAAATACTAAGGAACTTTTGTACGTAGAAAAGAAAAAGCCACAACTAGTAACAAGAAAATCAGAAAATGAAAAGCTCACTGGTAAAGGCAAACATACCATAAAGGTGGAGAAGGAAATGGCAACCCACTCCAGTACTCTTGCCTGGAGAATCGCATGGAGGGGGGAGCCTGGTAGGCTACAGTCCATGGGGTCGCAAAGAGTCGGACATGACTGAGTAACTTCACTTTCACTTTCACCATAAAGGTAGGAAATCGTACACACTCAAAGCTAACAGGAAGAGTAAAAGACAAAAGTAGTAAATCATCCGAATCCTCGATAAGAAGTCAAGGGAGCAGCCTCCGTGGTGGCTTGGGGGTAAAGGATCTGCCTACCAATACATCTGTTTCTGCTTTATTGACTATGCCAAAGCCTTTGACTGTGTGGACCACTATCAACTGCAGAAAATTCTGAAAGAGATGGGAATGCCAGACCACCTGATCTGCCTCTTGAGAAATCTATATGCAGGTCAGGAAGCAACAGTTAGAACTGGACGTGGAACAACAGACTGGTTCTAAA
>SJYQ01000095.1:952388-994712 GCA_006410935.1 Redunca redunca | reverse complement strand
GTACTCTGCATATAAGTTCAATAAGCAGGGTGACAATATACAGCCTTGACATACTCCTTTTCCTATTTGGAACCAGTCTGTTGTTCCATGTCCAGTTCTAACTGTTGCTTCCTGTCCTGCATATAGATTTCTCAAGAGGCAAGTCAGGTGGTCTGGTATTCCCATTTCTTTCAGAATTTTCCACAGTTTATTGTGATCTACACAGTCAAAGGCTTTGGCATAGTCAATAAAGCAGAAATAAATGTTTTTCTGGAACTCTCTTGCTTTTTCCATGATCCAGCGGATGTTGGCAATTTGATCTCTGGTTCCTCTGCCTTTTCTAAAACCAGCTTGAACATCAGGGAGTTCATGGTTCACGTCTTGCTGAAGCCTGGCTTGGAGAATTTTGAGCATTACTTTACTAGCATGTGAGATGAGTGCAGTTGTGCGGTAGTTTGAGCATTCTTTGGCATTGGTTAGAGAAATCAGCCTGATTATTCAATTTTCTAATTTTCTTCTGTCCCATGGATAGCACTTCTGTCTCACTTATTTCAACTGGTATATTTTGCACTTTATGTTGTAGTTTTTATTTTCTTAACACTTCCCCTCTTTATTTCCTTGTTAACTATATTTATTTTTGCTGTCAATGTGATTGGATCATATCCAATATGTCAAGTAAAAGGTATTCAGTGCTTGTATCAGTCTTGGTCCAATCAACAATAGAAACCACACAGTGGGTTAAGTTTAATAGAAAGAATTATTAAGCTCTGATAAAAGAAGGACTAGAAGGAAACTATGTATGGTATTCCAGGACTGAGGGAGAATACCCAAGGAAGGACAAACTTGGAAAAGTTTCCCTCCCCAAGGTTGATTCAGTCTTACTGGAGAAGGTGTAGTTCAGCCCTCTGGATAGCAGAGAAGCTTGTGATTTGTTCTAGCCACAGCTGTTCTGCAGTCTCCTGCAGAGTGCAGTGATCAGAAACCAGAGGGGAGAGTTTGCAGAGGGGATGGGAGCCAAGGCTCAGGGGCACTGTGGCAGGTGTGAGGAGGGTGTCAGCTGCAAAGGGACTGGTGACTCAGGGGGATCAGTGGTGAGCAGAAGACCTTAAGGTCGGTTTCCATGTTGAGAGGGCTGCTTTGGAAGATTATCTCTAGGCCGGGCAAACACTGCAAGGTGGCTGACCTACTATACAGCAGCAATAACAGGAGAGCATCTTGCTTCCTCCAATGCTTCTCCAGTGCCCTCTGCCGAGAAAACTTAACATCTCTGTGGAGATGCTGCAAGTTCTGTCCTGTCACAGAGCATATACTGACAGGTGAATGGGAGCTGAGGGGCAATGTATTGATAACAAAGTGTTTACCTGAGTCTAGATGTATTTGTCAAAGATAAATGTATTCAGGGAGCTATATTGATACACTGGTGAAACAAATCCGTATCAGGAAGTCAGTCAGTAGGGGACAAATAATTTTTAAAATGACTGGACAATAGGGGTATTCAGATATCCTATTTTTTTCTATATTTTATTTTAGGATTCTTTAAAAATTGAGGTCTGTCATACATATTGCTGGAGAAGGCAATGGCACCCCACTCCAGTACTCTTGCCTGGAAAATCCCATGGACTGGTAGGCTGCAGTCCATGGGGTCGCTAGGAGTTGGACACGACTGAGAGACTTCCCTTTCACTTTTCACTTTCACGCATCGGAGAAGGAAATGGCAACCCACTCCAGTGTTCTTGCCTGGAGAATCCCAGGGACAGGGGAGCCCGGTGGGCTTCCGTCTATGGGGTTGCACAGAAACTGAAGTGACTTAGCAGCAGCAGCAGCAGCATACATGTAGTAAATTGCACAAATCATAAATGTATAATATTTTGAGTTTTAACATATGTACACACAAGTGAAACTACTACCCAGATTAAGATAGAATTTTCCCACCACTCAGGAGAATAGCTTATTCGTCCACCCAGTTAAAATTCTTCCACCCCTACCAGAAGTAGGCACTAATCTGGCCTCTGTTACTTGTTCAGGAACTTCATGAAATTGGATTCACAACTAAGTCATCTGTTGTATCTGGCCTCTTTCGTTCAACATGATATCTTTGAGATTCACTCATCTTGCTTCACATATCAGTATTTTTTTTGGCATAGTATTCTATGAATATACCACAATTTTTCTATCCTGTTGATAGACATGTGGGTTATTCCTAGTTTTTGACTATTATGAGTAAAGCTGCTATAAAATGAGTTTTTGTGAAGCTGTGCACTCAGGTCTTTCAGGTATATATTCAGAAGTGGAATTACTTGGTCCTTGGAACATGCTTTAGTAGTGAGTCATGTTTAGCTGTAATAGATACTGCCAAACATTTTTCTAAAGAGTTTGAATCAATTTCCACTCCTACCAAAATGTGTGAGAGTTCCAATTGCTCCATATTGTTGCCGGTAGTTGGCCAAACTTTTCTTTTTAGCTTTTCTTGAGGGTAGTATTTTTAATAATTAAGATTAACTAGAACTATACAATTATATTTATTAAATTTTATAATCTTAACTATATAATATTTATCATCTTCATGTATTTCTCATGTTCCCCTTTGATAAATAGAACTTGTTTCCTTCAAATGTTATCTGAAATTTCAAAGTGAAAATAGCAGAAAATGGTAGCTTTTGAAATGTGCTCTGTTTACCTATACTTCCACATTATAATATCCATCAGCTCTCCACTAAGCTTTTCGAGAATACTATAATAAATGCTTGCTCATTCACATAGCGTATAACATTCTTTTTGACTCCACAGTAGTTATTATGATTATCAATTATCTTTGTAAAATGGCAAGCGAAAATTGGCAAGGGAAAAACTCTGAACATGTGAGCCTTTTGCCTGATTAGGGCCTCTAAACATAAGGGGAGTTTCTACGTAAACATTACTTTTTCACAGTAATTAAGTAGTACGGTGTTTTTAAGAGTATAGTACAGGAGTCACACAGCTCAGCTGCAGTCCTGGCTCTGCTACGATATTTAATAAGAAAGTTTTCTGTGTCTTTATTTTCTAATTTACAAAATGGAACAGAAAACAACATCAGGTTATGTCAAGGGCAAGGAACCTAACCTCTCTATCCCTCAGTGTTCTCAGCTGTAAAATGGGGATAAAAATAGGATTATTGAGTATCACATTGTTAAAACACATATATATGTAAAACACTGCATAGTGCCTGGAACTCAATAAATGCTATATTAACATTAGGTATTTATTAATTAAGCTGAAGAGTTGTAAAGGGCCGTGTAGTCCCAAACAGCAATTAATATATTTCTCAATCCCAGACAGACTCCTGAATTTTTAAAATTTCTCCCACTCTTCTCTTTATTATTGAAAACAGCAGAGCCAGAAGAATCAGGACCAGACCTGGCTCTTAACTACTTTTCCTTTTGTTGTGAAAGTAAAAATCGGCCTGTTTCAGACACAGTATATTATAAACTATAAAGGACTTTGATACTAATGCCGTTAGATTTATCTTCTACATCCCTTTAGCAATTCAGGAAAGCGTTTTCTCCACTCCAGCCACTTTACCGCAACACTCCCTCGGCTTTCCCTCCCTTTTCCCCGACCTCAAGTATTTTGCTCGTAAATGCCTTTTCCCATCTGCGAGAAAAGTTCCCTGGCACCAAAGACACTGGGCAGTCAATTACGACCACTGGCACAGACTCCAGCTAAGTTCAGGCAAGTTGCGAGGGAAAAGCAGCAACCTTCGGCGTCTTGAACACCTCAAGGCCCGCCCACTTCCCCATCTAGTTCGCTCTCTCCTTGCCCCGCCCGCCCGAAGTGAAAGTGAAAGTCGCTCAGTCGTGTCCGACCCTTAGCGACCCCATGGACTATACAATCCACAGAATTCTCTAGGCCAGAATACTGGAGTGGGTAGCCTTTCCCTTCTCCAGGGGACCTTCCCAACCCAGGGATCGAACCCAGGTCTCCCGCATTGCGGGCGGATTCTTTACCAGCTGAGCCACAAAAGTAGCCCGAACCCCAGAGCATTTCGGGAACTGTAGTTTCCGAAGGCCCGGTTCAGTTGGCGCATGCGTTCCGTGGACTTGCCAGCGCACAGAAAAGGTCCCGGATGAGGAAGCGGCCGGTGATGCCACGCGTTCTGCGATCTGTGGGCCTGGACTTCTGGGAATTGTAGTCGCTTGAGGCGGGCGCCGTCGGTAAGGAGACGTAGCTTTCCTTGGGGTTTGCTACTGCAGTTGCTTCCCGGCGGGATACGCGGGGTCAGTCGGTTGTTCTCCCGTCACCGCGCTACTCCGAGGCCCAGGAGGCTATTTCTTTCTTTCTCCCTCGAGTCTTTCTCCGTGGCTGTATGCGCCTTGCTCTGCAGTCCGTTTCTCTGCCTAGCTCTCTCCCTCTCCTAGCCATCTCCAAAGCCTGGGCGTAGCGGGGGCTCACCCTCTGAGAGAGACAGGGCCGCGACCTTTTCAAATCCGGCCCCCGTCCGGCGGAGACCCTCCTTATTCCACTCTCAACTCGGTTTCCCTCACTGTTCTTTTCCCCAGACTCCTCGGCACCACAGCCCTTACGCTCTTTCCACTCTTTCCACTCTTTTTTTTTTTTTTCCCCTCTGCAGGGATGGAAGCTTCCTGGCGCCAGGTGGCCGGCGGTCGAGGCCGAGCCCGAGGACGAGCCACTGCGGCCCCCTCCTCAGGAAATGGAGTCCATCCCCGCGGCGCCGGAGGAGGGCGAGAGAAGGGGTCGGTGGGCGCTGCTGGTCCTGGCCGCAGCCCCGGAGGAGCGGCCACCCCTGCGGCTGCAGGTAGCTCAGCGCGGCGCAGCCCCGCGGGGTCTGCAGCGCCGCAGACTTCCGTGGCCGGTGGTGAGAATGGCTCCTGTTCTCGGGCTCTCCTGAATGCCCACCTCCTAAGGCATTGCCTAGTCTGAGCTGCCTCCGCATTCACTGCTTTCCTTCTCCTTCGGGAGTTTATAATTGGCCTCACTTCTCAAAGCTTTCAGGCAGCTGCTCATTCTAGGCCAATTCCCATCATACCTTATTCATCATCAGTTTAATGATATTAATCTTTGTTATTTCTCCGTCCCGTAGTCTTCCCTTCACTTCACATCCCCAAGGTTGCAAATCGTAGCCCAGCGGTCTGATTTAGCATATAGTTTGGTTAACACAGTGCGTTAAATCTGAATTGATTGCCGGCAGTTTTTTGGTTTTTCTTGTTAAAATTTCATAAAAATCCGGTTAGCAACTTTTCTTCTAAAACACTGTGGCTTTGGTACTTTTATGCGTGGCAACAGTCGGCTGGGCCGAGTTACAGAAGTCCCTTTTAGATTGGATTTAGGCTTTCCCCTTCACATTTTGTCTCCAACTTCTGGGGCTGGTTGTCATTTTCCATCTTTCTTTGCTTAGTTTAGTGACTTTAATTATCTATGTCCTGTAAGCACTTGACTTTGTGGTACTGTTTTCTACTGGGGTCACAAATTTCATGTCCTTTCCTGGATATATCTGGTGTGGCCTCCTTCAGCTTGTCAATATCCTTCACCCAAGGCAAGGGACAGGAGTTGGAGCTAACTCTCAGAGATAGTGAAGGACCGGGAAGCCAGGCTTGCTGCAGTTCATGGGGTCGCAAAGAGCTTAGTGACTGAACAACAAAGCAGTGTTTTGGTGGAGTGCACACATGCAGCTTTCAGTTGTCCACTGAAAGAGTAGTGAAAGAGTGCAGGGGGGTCAGGGAATAATCCTGGGAATCATTTTATTGTTGTATTTTTCAAAATACATTTTTTTAGGTGGAGGAGCAAATTGAGCTGCTGAATGTTTTACCTCCTCAGCTAATTTTAAAGTTAGGTGATATTCTGAGTTTATGATAGTGGTGAGTTACTGAGTATGATATTGGTGGTAGTGAGGTATGCAAGAGGGAGACTTGTGAACAGTTTTGGTGAACTTCCTTGGATTTTGTGGATAAAGAAAAGCAAGCATCCTTCAACTGGATAATTGAGATTTGACTGTAAGAAATAATATATGGGAAGGTTACTTTGTCAGCTGTCTTTGATCTGATCTGATCTGGGTCTGTTGATCAGGTTATGAATGTTTTTACTACATCTGCTTCAACCTTTAAAAAATTTTTGAGTCATATATCAATTAGTTTTTTACTAGCACTCAAAGATTCCTATATAAGCTATGTACATTTTCCTCCAGTTTTACTTGAAATACCCAGGAGTTCGCAGCCAAGCCAGTTGCAATAAGAAAAGGAAAGCATTTCATGAGGAAAATAAAGATAAAACATCATTAAATACAAATACATCACCTAAAATAGGAAAGTTTGTATGAATAGTGACTCATCAGTTTAAAGCATAAAGTGCATTTCTTAGTGTGCTGATGAATTAAGACACTAAAGAATTAAGATCAATTCGGTATGTTTGTGGCTCCTTTCTTGAACTGTGGTTGCTGTCCAAAGAGTTTATTAATGCTTGTAGAGAATTCTGATAGTCCTTGCTCTTGAGGAGTTTGAAGTCTCATTGGGAATGTGCTATGAAGTAGTCTAATTCTCTTTTGCATTATTTAAGCAAGTAACAAAGTCAGAAGTACAGACATTGCTAAACAGAATAATGGACTAATTAAAAACTTATTTAACATTTCTTTTTGGAATGAAGTTGTGAGAAGCACATTTTCCATGTTAGCAGTATTTTGTGTGGGATTCCTGTGCTTAGTCACTCAGTTGTGTCTCACTCTTTGCGACCCCAAGGACTGAAGCTCGATAGGCTCCTCTGGCCATGGGGAGTCTCCAGGCAAGAATACTGGAATGGGTTACCATGCCCTCTTCCAGGGAATCTTCTTGCGGCCCAGGGATCGAACCCAGGTCTCCCGCATTGCAGGCAGATTCTTTACTGTCTGAGCCACGGTCAGTCACTTCTTGTGTGGGATTAATGTTCAGTAAATATGTTTTGTGACCACATGCTAATAAAGACAAAAAAGTTCTTGTGCTTTCTAAGCAGCAAATGGTAAACATAGTGGGTATACGGTGAATATTGCTTGTGCTAAGTGGTGGGCCAGGCCATGTTGGGTTTGTAGTATGGAAGAAGATGATTTGAAAAAGCACCTGGCTTTGCTGATTCTGATGTGCTCCCAGTGGGTATGTTTCCCACCTCTTAAGAATCACTGTGTACCATTCATGTAAAACTTTTTTTTATTATTGGAGTATAATTTCTTTGCATTGTTGTGTTAGTTTCTGCTGTACAACAAAGTGAATCAACTATGTGTATCCCTTCCCTCTTGAACCTTCCTACCATTTATTTTTAAACATCTCACTTTAATTTTGTTAATGTCCTTGTCTTGAAAAAAAAACTGGTTGATCACCAGTTTTTTGATACTTTAACATGCCTTTATAATTTAAAAAATTGATTTGTTAGTCATTCCAGAACAGTTTGTTGAGTTTAGCAGAATATTTAACAAAAGTGAAAGTTTATATTGTGGTATTCTCTTTACCTATATGATAAGAAATTTGCAAATACTTTTTTTCATAGATGACAGTAAAATAGAATGCACCAAAGGTGACTTTTAAATCTGTATTTTAATGATGTATTGGTATATCATGTCTTGCTTTTTGTGAGATTATTTTGCAGAAATGAAAAACATTTTTTTTTCTATTAAGCAGAGTTAATGTCTCAAAGGAAATTTGAGGAAATCAAGAAGGCTAATCAGGCTGCAGCCAAAAAAATTGTTGAAGAACACTTTAGCTCTTCATCTGAAGAAGAAGGGGATGAAGATTTTGAAGGAAAAAGAGGAAAAATAGTCGCTAATACATTTATAACTTATACTACTCAGACAGGTACTGTATGAGCTTTTAAATTTTGATATTTTTACATCAAATGAAAAATATATTCCTGACTTTTTCTAACACCTTTACTCTGTGTGGGATACTTTTTGTGTCTTAAGAATGAACATTCTTTTGCTGTGGAGTTGAAGTTTGAAACCTTTTACTGTTTGCTGCCTCTGCTGCTAAGTCACTTCAGTCGTGTCCGACTCTGTGCAACTCCATAGATGGCAGCCCACCAGGCTCCCCCCATCCCTGGGATTCTCCAGGCAAGAACACTGGAGTGGGTTGCCATTTCCTTCTCCAATACGTGAAAGCGAAAAGTGAAAGTGAAGTTACTCAGTCGTGTCCATCCCTCAGCGACCCCATGGACTGCAGGCTACCAGGCTCCTCTGTCCGTGGGGTTTTCCAGGCAAGAGTACTGGAGTGGGGTGCCATTGCCTTCTCTGTTTACTATTTGAGTTACATGTTTTATCATAGTAATAGGATGGCAATGTCTTTTATAGCCTTAGAAATTCTCTTTGGTGTTTAATTGGCATCTCATTAATATGCCTGGGTAGTGGGGATGGGGGATCTTCCCTGAGAGATGAGTTGGGTCCAGTTGTTCCTGATAATGGTTTGATTGCACTTGAAGACTTTGAATACTCCTTTAAATTGATTCTTCATTTTTTTCTTTTTCATTATGTTAAATGTATCTTGGAGTCAGTTTCATTTCTTGACTTTATTCCTTTATTTTACATCTTACAACTTCTGATGTTTATGCTTTAAAAAAAAATCTTAGTCTCCTCAGGTTCAGTGTGTACAGTCACATTGTATGTTGTATATATCTGGGTTACTTAGCCGCATTTGTTTATGAGAGCAAGGGGCAAAGTGATGTTGCTGTGAAGATTTGGTACTAAGTGTAGAAATAGATATTTTCAGTGAAGTGCTCTTACACGTTCCACATTGTATACTTACAGTCATTGCTGGAAGCATTCTTATATGTATTATCCACATTAGTTGTTTGCTGAGTATATTGATAGCATCGTGAGCCTGGGTACATATCATCAAAATGGTTTCCAAGGAATTTACCATATCTAGCAAGGAATTAAGATTAGGAAGCTTGACTAAGAAGTCTGGCTCAGCCAGGTAAAAGTTGGTAAAGAGGAACCTTGAGGTTTCTTGCTTTTAAAGGACTTCATAGAAAGTAACTTCAGGTTTCCTTCAAGAAGACTTTACTTAAACCATTCTAGGTACAGGTGTTATTTTTAAATAGGAAATCCAGTGATATAACTGAGTATTTCTGTCTAGTGTTTAGAAAACTTTTATCATATATGAGTTTTGTTAATTTTTAACCCAGCTTTCATCTCAAAGTGTTAATGTTGTGTCAAATCCATAAGTATTTTGATATCCATTCCATTGTGTTCTGTACTTTGCCTCTACCAAAGTCAGGAAACTTAACTAGTACAGTAAATGCCAGAGTTATGAGATGGTTCCCGTCTCATGTTAGTGAATTGAACACCAGAACTTAACCGAAGAAGTTCCATTTTTTCTGTGTGAGCACAGCCTTTATACCTTCATGTCAGGTTTCAGACTTTAATGGTCAGCTTCCTGTTGGGTATTGCTGTCTTGCTGGCCTATGGAAACATAAACATATGTTGAAAGATAACTTATTTATTGTTTTATTTTCTTTATATTAATTAGTAGTGCCACAGTTTTCCCAGTCACTCACCTAAGGCAGAAATCTGGAAGCAGGACTGGCATATACATGACATGAGTATATTTTATTTGCTCCCATTCTTCCCCTCAGCCCATGTCAGACAACTCTTCAGACACAACAGTCTTTCCTTCTGAATCTTGGCATGAACATTGGCTTTTCAAAGCAACACAATCTCATTGTCACCAAGTCCTGCTGAGTTTTACTTCCTAAATTTCATAAATTCACCCCACCTTTCCCCATACTGTCATCACCTTAATTCAGGCCCCTACAGCTGTTTAATAGGTTTAATAGCTATTAAATAATAGTTATTTAAATCCACATAATAGCTCTGTGGGGTAGATATTATTATTACTACTATTTTAAGGATGAGAAAGCTGAGATTGGGCGCATTGACTTACTAAAGGTCATTTTTTGCTCCATCTGCTGTAACTACCTCCTCTCTGGTACTTCATGTTTCCAGGCTTGGCCTCCTCACAGTCATTTTTCTTCAGTTGCCAGAGTGATCTTGTTAAAATGCATGACTTCAAATGCCATCCTATCCACCATGACATCTTGGGCAGTATACTTTATTGCTGCAGCCAAGTTTTAACACAATTTTCAAAGAAGTCTTACATAAATTTTATAAATATAAGATTAGACTTTATTTTATTAAAGTCTGTTCTTTTTTTTATCTTCTATGTTAAATGGTAGCTGTTAAATTAGATGAAATTTTAAAATGCTCTACATTTGTTAGAGCCAGCTATGTCAAAGAGCAAAATAAATACGTAGAATATGGTTATTAAGTCTGCCTTTAAGGATTCTCAATCAAACTTTGATGTTTGTTCAAAACAATTGTCTTTAGTAAGTTTATAGTGTTTTGGGAGTGATTTTATAAATATTTTGTTGAATAACCTAAATTATACTTGTGTTTATAGTATGGTAGAACAAGATTTTGTGACATTTGTGTTTACTTAGAGGGTCTTACAAAGTAAAGAATTATCCAAGTGTCCTTTGTCTTTTTCTTTTTGATGACATAAATTTTGGCTTGTACAATTTTATTGCCATGTTCTGTACTTACGGTAGTTTATGCTAATAGTGTACTTTTCTTGGAGACTTGGTTAACCCCTATTGAATAATCTTTATTATACTAAAGGCCTATAGGTTTATTTTTCTTACACTAAAGTGACTCAGATTATTGTCCTTTTGGTGTCATGTGAGCTTTGGGGTTGTTTTTCTGCCTTTCATTGTGCTGTTATTTCTTGGACCTTCCTATATTAAACCCTTGCTGCAGCTTAGCATAGTGGTCAAGAGGGCTCACTTTGGAGCCATACCGAAGTTACTTAAATGTTATGTGCGTCAGTTTTCTCATCTGTAAAATGAAATTAAAAATATCTTATTTAATCTTACTGAAATATAAATAGTGCAGTGTCTACCAAGTAAATGCTTAATGATTGCTTAAAGAAAATTCGGTGTAGTAAATTTTTTTCTAAGTCATGCTTCCTTTTTAAGCAGAAATAGCATAATTTAATAAAACAAGGTTATTGTACTGTATTGATCTTTTCATTCGACAGATTTTTACTAAGAACATGCTTTGTCAGACAGACAGACTCATAACACACAGACACGCACTTGCACATTGATGGACATATGCTTATTTTTAGGCTCAGTGGCTCTGCTGAGCTGCTTTTCAATTCCTTTCACCTCGCTTTAGGTATGGTTTCTCTTATTACCTGGCATCTTGCTGCCTTTGCCTGAGGCTCTGTCCCCACGATTTGTTAAGGACTGTAACAGCAGGTAAACTCTAAGAGAAGGTCAACATAGAATGCATGGACTTTGTGACTTCTTGGCAGTTCACTGGTTGCTTTTTTTCTTTAGCTTCTCCTTTTTTTAGCTGTAGTTTGAACAATTGATAATACTGGACAGTTCTCACGTAATGTGGTGCTGTTGGTGACTTTGTGTTATTTTCAGATGTTGCTTAATCTTAAGTTTTCAATTTTTAAATTTCAAGATGGAGATGTACGAGAATTAGAGCGAACGAAACAGTACGTAAACGAAGCTTTTCAAGCCGGGGCTATGACATGCTTAATTTGTATTGCTTCAGTGAAGAGAAACCAAGCAGTAAGTTTTTGTCCTTATCTAAAGTAATGTTATCTCCCTCAAATATCTTATTTTGCCTATATCATTTGCAATCATTTATTACTCTTCGCTTATTTTTGTTCAAAAATGTTTCATTTGAGAATTGTATTTATAAAGTGATATTCAGTTTTGGAGAATCTGATTAAAAGAAAAATACCTCTAAATGAGCAATGAATATTTTCAGCACTATTTATAAAACTGAAGCAAATATTTTCAGTTTCAACGCATATGTCATGTTGATAAAGCATTTTTAGCATCAGTACATTATAGACATTCACAAGTACTGAAATGTTAAACAAACTATATTTCATTACTTTCACCAGGTTTTAAAAAATATAGTTGTGTTCCCTGCCTTCAAGGAAGTAAGACCTAGCAGTGACATTTATGGTTTATTAGTGAGCTTCTCTTGTGTTGAAGGTGCTTCTGGAAAGTGGCTAGGGCTAATGGGGAGAGATGGATTCAGAGATAACTTATGTACTTAGAGATTCTATGGCCTAATGGTGAAGTTAATATATATGTAAATTTAAAGAGCATTAATAAAGCAATTAAGGGGAAGTGATGACTGAGTGTGATAGACTCACCATTTAGACCTCAGGTTAATCCTCTACTGTTGTAGCATCATTGCCTAGAGAAGGGCAGTGTGGTCAGATGTGAAATGGATGGGTCATGTAGAATGAGCCAGAAATTTAAGCTGTATCAGATAGGATAGCATAGTGGCTGCAGGTGCCTTTGGTGCTTCTGGTTGGCTTACTCTGAATTCAACTGCAGTGGAGGAATAGTCTCTGCATTAAACACTTGCTGTCTGTGGGTTTTTTCCCCAACCTCACTGCTTTCTCTTTGGGAACTAACTCAGCAGGAAATGGGTGTAGTACTGAAGCAGGGCAGAGTTAATGCCCGCTGGGGCAACATTCCACCATAGGAAGTTGGGGGATGAGTGCCCCAGCTTCCTGTTTGCTAGTGGTTAGGGCTGGAGTTGTCCTAGGCATGTTTTATGTGGTTCTTCAGAGCATTCTGAACAGGACTGAACTTTGGCCCTTCGTGGTAATCAGCTGAGCAATATGCAGTTGATTCGCATTTCCTTTTCCCTCTCTGGACCTTTTGCTTCTATATCCCAGTTCATTTCTTAGGCACTGCTTTTTTTGGGGAACTCAAACTAAGAAGTTAGCTTTTTTTCAGTGCTTCTGCTGGCTTATGATATTTATATATATTTTTTCAAGTTTTTTTGTTCACCCAAGTTTTAGAACTTAGCATTAATTGCGAGATTAATAGATTTTTTATAACAGTGGGTCAACAGAGATTATATGTACATACTTGTGTTTAAGGATTCCTTTTGTGGTGTTATTTACAATTAGAAAAACCTAAATGTACAACAACCCATAATTTGTTAAGTTATAGTATATAAATCAGTGTGATACCTGCTATACAGCTATAATTATCATGTTATATGGACATATTTGATAAGGGTAAATGCTTATACTATGTTAAAAAAAAAGGCTATAGTTACTTATCAGTAAGTGCAGTATGACCTCATTTTTTAAAAAGTATGAAATATATACAAAAACATTAGAGATTTTTTCAGAATGTTAGCAGTAGTTTCTAGCTGAATGAATCTAAATGGTTAATGTTATTTTTCTTTTAAGTCTTCTGCATGTAAATTAATTTTTTTAAAGAACATTTCTTCTGTTATGCTAGAGGAAGGTTTTTTCCTATAATTAGCTCTTGAAAATGGTACTTATTTTAAAGTATTGTGGAATTATCAAAGAAAAATCATTTTGTGTTTGTTAATCTCTGATACCTTTGTCTTAGGTTTGGAGTTGTTCAGGATGTTTCTGTATATTTCACATGCCCTGTATCCAGAAGTGGGCTAAAGACAGCCAGTTTCTGGTATCTTCTCTGACGGATGATGATTTTGAAAAGAGAGATTATCCCTGGCCTTGGTAACTTTCTCTAATTTAGTTGGAGTGTTTAGTAGTAAGTAAATGAAAATTGTAGCTTCTAAGTTGCTTTATTGGCAATTTCATTGTCAGTGCTTGGCCTTCAAGTAGTCATTTGGTTTGTGAAGATATGAAACCTACTAATGGCTCCCCCCATTGCCCCAACTTGTATAACTACTAGTTCCTTTTGGTAACTAATAAATCATTTAGATTCTCCCCCCCGCCCAACCACAAAGCAATGCCTTAGTTATCATTTTTTTTTCCATTCTGGTTTATTTTTATTTTTTAAATATAAATTTATTTATTTTAATTGGAGGTTAATTACTTTACAATATTGTATTGGTTTTGCCATGCAGCAACATGAATCCGCCACAGGTATACACGTGTTCCCCATCCTGAACCCCCCTCCTTTCTCCCTCCCCATACCAACCCTCTGCATGATACTGGATGCTTGGGGCTGGTGTACTTAGTTATCTTTTTAAAGAACTTTTAATTTCTTTTCAACTAGAATCCATTGAAATTCTGCAGCTTCTCTCAGGAGCTCCTGTTTGTATATTTTAGTATTGTACAAGACTGTCATCTAACATTTTGATCATTGGCTTCCTAGTTTTATCCTCAAAATCTATCAAACCTTCAGGTTATCCAATCTCATTAAATTTTCTACATTTATTATTTTAGTTTGGCTTCTAGGACCAAAACTGCTTTATTTTAGTCTTGCTGGGTAAAAATCTGTTTTAGCAGAGAATGTGAAACAGTATTTGAACTTTTCTTTGACTTAGGCATATTTGAAATATATATTTTTGTATTAGATGTTAAATATGAATATTTTTTATTTTCAAATATTTTTCCCCTTCTTGATTTTGTCATGTTTCTTGCTGCTATATTACCTACCTGTAACCTGATTTCTCTCTTCTGCTTGCTATTGCTAATATAGTTTGCTTATTTGTGGACCACCTAACCAAACTTTTAAAATAGTGAGCCTTATAAAATTGGAATGAATAATTCAAGAATAAAGTTCAAGTGGTTAGTAGAAAGCTAATGATGCTTTCTTGTGTAGCTATATTTTAGATATGTGTTGTTTAATACAGTAGCAACTAGCCACATGCAGTTGTTTATACTCTTAAAAATTATGAAATAAAAAATTGTTTCGTTCTCAGTTGTGTGTATTAGCCACATTTCAAGTGCTCACTAGCCATATGTGGCTAATGGCTATTGTGTTGGACTTGACAGGTATAAAACACTTCGATCGTCTCAGGAAATTATTGGACAGAGCTGTTCTAGATGGTTGAAGCTGATTGTAGTAAAATCTTGTTTCTTACTAATATAGAGATGGAGCAGAGGTTACATTAACTGATTGTATATACTCCATTGTTAAGTATATTTATATCCCATCTCATGTCACTTTTATAAATGAAATTAACTTCAGGAATTTCGTTCTTTGTAGTCCCAAATGTAGGTTTGAATACAAACGATCTGACACACCCAGTAGGTACTACTGCTATTGTGGAAAAGTGGAAGATCCACCTTTAGATCCGTGGCTTGTGCCTCATTCATGTGGCCAAGTATGTGAGAGAGATTTTAAACCTTCTTGTGGCCATAAGTGTTTACTCCTCTGCCATCCAGGTGAGTTATATATTTTTTGTTGTTGTAGTTATTTCTTCTTACATTGAAGCAAAAAATATCATTGTGAAAGTTGAACCTAGAGCTTAAGTGTACATAAGAAAATATTTGAAGGGATTGCCTTTTAAAGTATCAGGAAAGTGTTAGGAATTATTGATAGGTATAGGAACTGAAAATTTTAATTTTTGACTTCTGATTTTTTTTTTTCCTTTCATTGGATTCTAGGTCCTTGCCCGCCTTGTCCCAAGATGGTCACAACTACTTGTTATTGTAAGAAAGCAAAACCTATCCCTCGCCGGTGCAGTGCTAAGGAGTGGTCCTGTCAGCTGCCATGTGGACGGAAATTGCTTTGTGGACAGCATAAATGTGAAAATCCTTGTCATGCAGGTAAAAGGTCATAAGTGATAAGTGTTAGTGTTCCAGCCTTAAGCAGAAGTCAAAGCAGTCTCCATTGCTTTTATGATGTTCCATGCTTATTTATCATTTTGATTTTAGGAAGTTGCCCACCCTGTCCAAGAGTTAGTAGACAAAAGTGTGTCTGTGGCAAACGAGTAGCTGAAAGAAGCTGTGCAAGTCCACTGTGGCACTGTGATCACGTAAGTGTACATGCATTTTGAGGAGTGGGTGTTAAAGTCTACCAAAGCATATACAATTAGAAATGCTAGGTAGGTTTAGTT
This sequence comes from Redunca redunca, assembly GCA_006410935.1. Lineage (NCBI taxonomy): Eukaryota > Metazoa > Chordata > Mammalia > Artiodactyla > Bovidae > Redunca > Redunca redunca. Next base: position 978,895 of record SJYQ01000095.1, on the reverse strand, counting down.
GGATAAAAAGAAAAAAAGAACAGCAACTTGGATGAATTTTATTCACGTTTTAGGAAACTTTTCAACTTAGTATCATTTTAATTACCAGGAGAATTTTTTTTTTTTTTTCAAATTAACAGCAACTTGTTGCATTTCAGATTTAGTACATATGTACTCTTTCTTGCTAGCTTTTTCTCCTTCTCTTTTCCTTCTTGAGTTAATCCACTTGAGGAAGTAGGGTTGATTTTGTAGCTTATCTTAGAATTGGCATGGCTTTAGTACCATTGGAAATCTTTGGTGGATGACCACATGCAACTGTATGTTCTTTTTGCCTTTATTTTTAAAATATACTCTGGCACATAAGAAACATGTGTATATGTGTTTATGCACATTCATGATACCGATGTAAGAGAGAAAGCATAATAATATGAGGAATATAAAGAAGTTGCTTATTTGTGATTGAGAAATTATTATGTCGTATACAAAGTCTTGTTAACTTTTAAGTCTTTAGCATTTATTGCATGTTGTTCTAGGTATGTGGGAAAACACTACCATGTGGTAATCATACGTGTGAGCAAGTTTGCCATGTAGGTGCTTGTGGAGATTGTCCTCGATCTGGGAAAAGGTTCTGTCCGTGTCAGAAGTCAAGTAAGGCTTTCTAAAAAATCTTTAATCAGATTATGATTACTTGTTATGCTAATTATTATATTTTCCCAATTAGTTTTCTCTGGAAACTTATAATGTCATTTCAATAATAATATAAATTTAATATTAGATATCTACACACCTGGGTAACAGGACAATGTAGCCTGGTGGATTAAGAACTCAGATTTTGGCCCCAGACTTCCTGAGCCTCTGAAATGGGTGTCTTTTCAATCTCAGACCAACCTCTTTTCAACCCATCAGAGCACATTCAAGGTGTATCTTCGGCTTCCATCTGAATGCTCTTCCAACTCCCCTATTCTTTCAATCCCTGACAAGTGAAAAGAAGTGATTCAGGGAGGTAAATGTCAATATCCTGCACTGCATGCTGATAAAACAAACAAAAAACTGAAGTAGAGTGATACTAATATGATCTTTGATTATATAAGGGTCACCATTCTGAATAGCGTGCCAACACATATAAATCTGGGTGAGTTAAGACTGTGATGAATATAAGTATTGCAAGATGTATTCCTGATTTAGTTCCTTCCTCTGATCCCATTTCTTTCTTTCCTTGCATGAATAAATCTCTGCTAAATTAAAAAAAAAAAAAGAAAAAGACTAGGCATATCTGGGTTGAAATCCCACTTTCTTGAATTATACTTTTCCCAAGTTAAATGGGGACAATAGTAGTACCTTCTTTATAAGATAATCGTGAGAATTAAGTGATAAAATGCACATAAATTATTTAGTGTAGTGGCCAGCACATGAAGGAAACCTAATAGTTATAAACTCTTGCCATTATTCTGTATTAGATCATAGGTGAATTTAGTTTTGACTACTTTGAGATAAAGGCATAGAAGAGTTTCAGTTGACGTTCACTTTCTTGATTTAGCACTAATACCAGCACACATATTTGTGAGATTATTGCCAGCATTAGTTATAAAACATTTATGTTAAAGGCGAATTTCATAGTTTCAAAGTCTAGATTTTTTTTTCATCCTATGAGCTTGTTTAGAGCAATTTTATTTTATTTTATTTTTTATTCTGTATATTGTAGAATTCTTCCTAGTAGTTTCCAGGGACTTACTCATTTCTTTAGAAAAGTATTTCTGAAGTAGTTAGCTCATAAAAATGTGCTTCCTGAGTATGGTAACGTGTCATGTGTCAAATTCTTTTTAAAACGCATAAACTTTGGGACTTCCCTGGTACTCCAGTAGTTAAGAATCCTCCTTGCAATGCAGGGGACCTGGGTTGGATCTCTGTTTGGGAACTAGGATCCCACATGCCACAGAGCGGCTAAGCCTGAGTGCTACAACTAGAGAGCTTGTGCGCAACAATGAAGATCCCACGTGCTCCAACTTAAGATCTGATGTAGCCAAATAATTTTTTTTTTAAAAAAAGCATAAACTTTACAAATATTAGAGGTTGTTTTCATTAAAGTGAACTTTTCCCATTAATTATGTAGATGCAAAAACTCATGTCAGAAAGGCCTGTCATTTAGGGAACCAGAAGTATGTGGCATATTATTAGTGTTTTATAATAATATATGTTGTTATTAATATTGATTTTTTTGTGTGTGCTTCTAGAATTTTCCTTGCCTTGTACAGAAGATGTACCAACTTGTGGAGACAGTTGTGACAAAGTACTTGAATGTGGAATCCATAGATGTTCACAGCGTTGTCACCGAGGCCCTTGTGAAACATGTAGACAAGTCAGTCATCTCTTGTAATAACTACTTTTTTAACAGCTGTCATAATATATCAAATGGGATTGTTTTATCATTGTTTTCTTAAACATCTGTTGTCATGATCTAACATTTATTATGATAAAACAGGAGAGTATGCCAGCAGTTAAATCTGAAGTTAGCATTTATTTTGTATTCCNACTAAATTTAATAATAGAAATTCTGTGAAGTCTTTTTGGAACAAGTGTCTTAGAAAATTCAGCCTTTGTTTTTTTTTTTAAGTCTTTGATACAAAAGACTCTTAAAACTTTTTTCTTTCATTTTTTAGTAATTATAGAGATAGCAATGTGAAAACAATCATATCAACAAAAGTCAATAGCATTTGATTCTTCCAGGAAGTGGAAAAGCATTGTCGCTGTGGGAAGCATACAAAACGAATGCCGTGCCATAAACCTTATCTTTGTGAAACTAAGTGTGTTAAGATGCGGGACTGTCAGAAGCATCAGTGTAGGAGAAAGGTAATAAGCTTGGAAAACTGATTTTAAAATTCTTTTGAGTTTTTTCCTTTTGGGGCCCATGATAAGTGCCATCTTGACTTGTTCCTCAGATATTTAGACATATTCTTTGCTTCCTGTATGAAATATTAATAAATACTCTACATTACTGTTTGTGTTAGTGGGAATTCTACCACTGTTTTTAAATAATAATGGTGTCCTTCTGTCCTGTGCATAATTCTTTTGTCTTGATTCTCTGGCTGTTTCTGTTCCTTGACTAAAACGTCATAGCAGTGTTAGCAATGTCATTTGGTTTTGTAGAGGCTTAACTTCTGCTGTTCAGATCTTACCTGTAGAAACTTGGTTCAGTATAAGGAGTATTTTATTGAGTCTGTAGATTTGCAGTTTTTTCAAGCCTCTTTTATTATTATAAAGTATCCCTCTATCTCTGGTAAGATACCTTGTTCTTAAATTTATTAAATATAGTGAGTGATTTCAACTTTGTTTTTCATAGTGTTAATACAGTATATCTTTCCTATCCTTTTGACTTATTCATATCTTTATATTTAAAGTGAACATCTATGCAGAGCACTTGGACTTTTTCTTAAATTTTATTCAATCTTTAGTGTCTAATTTGAGTGTAGATCATTTGCATTTCTTATGATCTTTAATAAAATGGTTGGATTTAAATCTGTCATTTTGCTGTTTATTTTCTGTTTGCCCATCTGCTCTTTGTTTCTTCTCCTTCCTTTGTGTCTTCTGTTTGATTGAGTGTTGTTTTTCAATGACTCTACTTTACCTCTTTTATTTCATTCTCACACATTTTATACCATTTTTAAAAATAATCTTAAATATGTTATTTTTGCTTTAAATAGGTATCTTTCAAAGAATTAGAAAAAATAGGTAATCTTTTATATTTATCATTAAACTCATGACTTTTGCCATTTTTCATCCTTTTATAAAGATTCAGGTTTCTATCTGGTTTCATTTTCTTTTATCTGAAGNTGGTTTCATTTTCTTTTATCTGAAGAACTTCCTTTATTTCCTTTTGAGTGCTGGTCATGGAGTCTTTCAGTTTTTGTAAACTCTTTAGCTTTTGTTTGTGAAAAATATTTTTACTGTATGACTTTTATTTGACAGTTTTCCCCCCATATTTTATTTTTGCTATCTTTGTTCTTCTGTATGTATCTTTTTTCTTTGACTGTTTAAAAAGATTTTTCTGTTTATCATTAGTCTTTAGGAATTTATTAGTGATTTCCTTTGTATTGCCTTCTTCATGTTTCTTTTGCTCAGCTTTTGTTGAGCTTCTTGTATTTCTCTATAGTTTTCATCATCAGTCAGTTCAGTTCAGTTCAGTCGCTCAGTCGTGTCCGACTGTTTGCGACCCCATGAATCTCAGCACGCCAGGCCTCCCTGTCCATCACCATCTCCCAGAGTTCACTTAGACTCACGTTCATCGAGTCTGTGATGCCATCCAGCCATCTCATCCTCGGTCGTCCCCTTCTCCTCCTGCTCCCAATCCCTCCCAGCATGAGAGTCTTTTCCAATGAGTCAGCTCTTCACATGAGGTGGCCAAAGTAATGGAGTTTCAGCTTTAGCATCATTCCTTCCAAAGAAATCCCAGGGCTGATCTCCTTTAGAATGGACTGGTTGGATCTCCTTACAGTCCAAGGGACTGTCAAGAGTCTTCAACACCACAGTTCAAAAGCATTAATTCTTCGGCACTCAGCTTTCTTCACAGTCCAACTCTCACATCCATACATGACCACAGGAAAAACCATAGCCTTGACTAGGTGGACCTACTTATGACATTTTCAGTCTTTATTTCTTCAAGTATTTCTCCTACTCTTTGCTTTCTGACACTCCAGTGATGTATATGTCAAACTACTTGAGGGCCTATAGTTCTAATGCTTCACTGATGCTCCATTTATTATTTAGTCTTTTTAAGGTTCATATTTTATGTTAGCTTATATTGCTTTATCTTCAAGTTCACTAAGTTTTCTTTTGCATTGTATAATCCCATTTTTAATCCCATCATGTATTTTCTCGTCTCAGTATTTTTTCATCTGAGACTTGGAGTTGTGTCTTTTTCATCACTTCCATGTCTGTCCTTTTCATGCTCATGCTTTCTTCTATTGTCATCAGTATAGGTGGATGGGCTATATTTCACGTGCCTATTTTAATGTCCTTATCTACTAATTCTGTCATCTGTCGTTTTGGGGTCTATTTTTGTTGACTGAATTTTGCTTTCCTTTTGGGTTATTCTTTCCTCCTGGGTGACTTTTGATTGGTTTCCAGATATTATGAATTTTATATTTTGTGCTACCATTTCTCCACAAATTCTAACCATACTGGCCTCTTAACCTTGAATTTTGTCTCCTTCACTTGGTGAGACCACTGGACTTTGCTTGTGATTCTTCTCCTTGTGCTGCAGTGTGGAAACTTCCAGGTCTAAGCTTGTGCTATCGTAGGACTCACCTTTTTTGTTTATCTCTTCATAGGGTTTCTGTCCAATGTTGCCTAATTGTCCAAAATCTGAAAACTGTTTTTTGATATATTTTGTCTGATTTTCTAGTTGTTTAAAGCAGGAGAGTAAATCTGGTCATTATTGCTCATCATTGTGAGAAACAAACACCTAAAAGGCTTATCGCAATAATCTTCTTTTCCCCCACTGGCACTGGGAAAGTGATAGGGACATAGTATTTTTTGGTAAATACTTATTGAATTGAATGAACTATTTTAACTTTTAATTGCCTTTCAATAAATGTATATTTTGTTTTGAGCTATTTTTATATCCTGAAACTTTTTCTTAAGTAGGTTACAAACCCATGTTTCTTTAAGACAATTGTTGTCTGTATTTCGTTTCCAAGGTTTGGATATATGAGAAGTCAAGGAGTTAGAATGGCAGATGGAACTTTTAAGTAATTGCTTTGTGTTCATGAATGAAAATTGGGACAAGTCTTAGACAGCTATATTTCTCACAGATTGAAAGTTAAGAAGTAACAAACTAGAGAGTGGTGAAATCAATTAGCCTGTTTCTGCTTCTTTCCTTTAGTTAGACTCTGATTCTTTGGTTTGAAAATAATTGCCCACCTAATTTTTATAATGCACTGGCTTTATTATAATTAAATCTTAAAAATAGGCAGATTGTTTGCTTAAATTGATTATAGAGTTTGACCACATGCATTCCTATGGTTAATGTTGTCAGTCTCTGCATAGATAAGTAGAAGAGAATCTCTTATGGAACTATTTTAAATTATAGAATAGTTAACTAAAGGGCTCGTAAATTTAGCTTGATTTCACTAAATTAGGTCATTGTCTATTTAAACTTACAAGTTCTTAGTATAATGTATTCTACACAAGAATGTTAATACTCTTGAATATTCTTATTCTTATAGTGAAAAGAACAGTCTTTTGATTTCCCTAAGTTCTGTGAATAACTAGTAATGACATTCATATTATGTATGATTTTCAAATTATCTGTTCTTTATATATTGCTTTCCCTTCAGTGTTGCCCTGGAAACTGTCCACCTTGTGATCAAAACTGTGGACGGACTTTAGGATGTAGAAACCATAAGTGTCCATCTGTCTGCCATAGAGGTAAAATTTAATAACAGCTGTAATTTTATGTTTATATTTACATAGTGCTTTATAGTTGATAGAGAGCTTTCACATTTATTATCTTACTCTTAACAATCTTGAGACGTTAGAGTAGTCGCTTGTATCCTTATGTTATGGTCGAGGACATTTAAGCTGAAGAGGATTTAGTGATTTCCTTAGGGAATTTTCTAGCAAAGCACCATAGCCAAGATTTGAACCCAGGCCTTCTGAATATAAACTTTAGTTCTTTCTGTAATACCATATTGTTTCCTTTCTTCTACCCAATCTTCCCCATATAGTTTTTAAGCTAATAGGTTTTTTAGTACTATGTTGAATTTTAGACGTTTATATGAAATTAAGTTTAGTAAAGGAATGGATATATTCTTTCCAGTGAGTCTCAAAATTTTTTATCTCAAAGCGCTTTTACACTCTTTTTGGACCCAAAGACCTTTTGTTAATATGGGTTTTCTCTATTGATATTTATTCTATTTAAAATTAAAATATAATAACATTTATTATTTTATTTAAACATAGTAATAACCCATTACATCTTAATACAGTAAGTTTTTTGTGTGTGAAAAATAAGTATTTTCTGGGAAAAAATTAGTGGGAAGAATGGTATTTTGTATTTTTGCAGATTTCTTTAATGTCCAGCTTAGTAGAAGATAACTGGATTCACGTATCTGCTTCTGCATTCAATCTATTGTGATATCCCTTGTCACATAGCTTCTGGAAAATTCTAATCTATGTATATGAGATTTTGCACACCACCTGAAAGGGGCTCAGGAGTCCTTAAGTTGTTAGACGTTGAAAACTGAGTTAACTTTACTCATTTAGAGTATGTTAGTATGAAGTGTAATCTCCTGAAAGATAGTATATGGTAGTGGGAAGAGCACGGACTTAAATTAAGAGGTCTGAGTCAAGTCTGGACTTAGTAGCTGTATGACCTTGGACAAACTACTGTACTATTTTTTTTTGTTTTTCTTTGGGATTAGGTGGATGCCAAATATCTCTCTTAATGTCTTTGTCCTTTCAGGAATCTTAGAAGGTGAATGACATTAGTGTTGTTCTGTGTAAGGAGGAAGAAGGCAAAGACTATTGGCCCAAGGTTATAGAACTAGTTACAGAGTCAGGATGTGAATCCAAAACTTCAATAAGTATTTTTGAGTGTCTTCTAAGTACCAGGCACCGGGATTATATGGGTGAATGATTTGACAAAGTACCTGCTTTTATGGAACTTATTTTGTAATTCTCCCTTAATTAGAATAAAAATAAATAAATTAGTACAGAATAGCAGATAGTGACAAGTATAAGAGAATTAGAGTGAAATTAAAATCGTGTTAGTGGAGATGATATATACTGCTTTACCTAGTGTGGTCGAGTAGGATGATGTGTGAGGGGGACCCTGAGAGAAGTAGGGATCAGACGCTGTGGAAATGGGGATGGGGCAGTGGGATTGCAGACGCCTCAGGACAGAAACATTTGAGAGGACTGAAGTGACTGTCCAAGGAGATGAGGTCAGAGAGAGGGTGGGTAAAGGACTGCTGAGGAGAGGAGAATATGTCAAGGGCCTCAGAAGCCACTGTTAAAACGTGGCCTTCACTTTAAGTTGAAAACTTGACTGGTTGTATGACCATCAAAGAAATTAGATCAGTAGTTGAGAATTTTCTCACCAAGGAAAAAAAGGCCTCATTGATATTTACACGTGATTTTTAACAAATAAACATTTAAGGTATATATAAGTTTAATCTCTTTGTAAATTATTTGATAGTATATGTAAAAAAGGATTGTGCCCCAGTTCATTATTTATCTTACAGAGAAAGTAACAGAAAATTACAGGTCAATCTAACTCATGAATATGTTCGTGAAATTAGTTTTAACCACTCAAATCCAGCTAGATGGTATTAAGATATCCATGCAGTAATACATGGTTGGTATAAGATTAGTAAATCTAATATGTTTCCACCACATTAGCAGACTAAAGGAGAAATGAGATCATTTTAGTAAATGTCTGAGAAACTGTTAATAAAATTCAAAATCCATATATGATGAAAACTTAACCAGGAATAGAGGAGAGCATCATTAACCTGACATATAGAGTATTTGCAAAAAAGCATAAAGCAAGCATCATACTTAGTGGAGAAATGTTGAAAGCATATCCCCATCTTATACTCCTTTGAAGCAGATCCCATAAATACTTCAATATGCATCTCTAAAAGATGGATTCTTAACCTGAAAATAGTTAATCTGTTTCTTAATATCAGCAAATATGTGGTGTCCATATATCTTGTTGTTTCGTAAATACCTTTATTGTTTTACTTCAGTTTGTACAACTCAGAAATCTTACTAAGATTGACATTGTAGTTGGTTGATGTCTGTAAAGTCTGTTAATCTGTAATTTCCCTCTTTGTCTATGCTTTTCCATCTTTTGTCACTTAAGAAACTAGATTGCTTTATACAGTTTTATAGAGTCTGGATTTTTCAGAATGCATCTCTGTGGTATTATTGAATTTTTGGCATTTTCCTCTGTATTTCCTATAAACTGTTAGTGGGACTAGGTTTGATCAGATCTAGGTTCAATTATTATTATTATTGTTTGGCAGAATGTTTATTTTTAAAAAAGCTTATTAGCCCCTAACAAAATTTATCTTAATGGAAAGTGTATGAAAATACCATTGTACAGCTCTTACCACAATTGCATAAGATATGTAAAATCATTATTTTATGTCATTTCCCATTATTCTAGACACCTTCATAATCTAAGTTATACTGTAACTCACAGGAAGAGCATGCTGTCTGCATGTTTGCATTGTGAATATATGAAAGTTCAATGTATAGTTCTTGTAAGTTAAGCCCATCCATGGTTATGGTTCCAGAATTATTGGGCTTCTGACCCATTGGTCACTGTAACTCTGTGCTCCTTTTTCATTTAAAAACTACTGTAACTGAAGTTATTTTAGTTTATCTGTCATGTTGTACAAGTGTCTGTAACGGGTTCCCAAGGAAGCCCGTTGAGGGAAATTATCCCTTATTCTCAAGATTTAATTTTAAAAAAAGAAAACTAATACTGTAGTTTAGGATGGCAAAAAGATGTTGTTTGATAAGTTTCTGAATTGTTGAAGATGAATGAAAATTATCATTGTTAAATGTGGAAATTGATACAATGTGCTGAGTAAGAACAGACATAAATATTGCTATTAATTTTTTAAAAATGTGACATTTAGTCATTCTTTTGGAAGGAACAAAATGAAGTTTGTTCAGGTGAGTCAGGATGACTTGGTTTGCATTAGCATCAAGATAATACTTCATTGGATTATACTTAACCAAAACTCTGAAGTCTAAGTCTGTAATTTGTATGATACATGTGTGTTTTTTCCCTATGATGTTTTTTGTTTTCTTTTTCTGTGGTCATTAACTTATTAAGTATTTTTAACTTTTGTTTGTTTTGAACTTACAGAATCTTTAACCTGACTATTTGTCATCATTAATCTGTTTTTTTATTAGGTTAACTGCTGTTCAGTATTTTGCTTGGTTCTGACACCTAGGCAGCAATGTCTTGAGATACTTACTTCCTAGTTGAAGACTCTTTATTCCTTTTTTATTATTTCATTTTTAATGGGGTGCCCTACTGGGAAAACAGAGTAGAAAGAAAGCCCTTAAGAGAATGTCAAAGTCTTGGGGAGAACTTTTTAGCCCATTTTAAAAGATTTCTTTTCAGTTGGTTTTGTGTGTTTCTACCAACCCATAACAAAAGAAGGTGAAAAACCAAAAGTCTAACGATATTTCCTTTTGATATGTTTAGAAGAGAATTATTTGGAATTATAGCCTAAAATGAGATTTTACAATTTAGTCTTTTCTCAGAGCATGAGTAATGGAAAATTGACTGTACTTGTTAATAATCTGATGAAAGAATATCTTAAAATAATGTACTTGAATAAATGTATGTATGAAATTAAGCCAAAAAGATTATTGCTAACAGATTTTCCAAAGACTTAGCTCCATTTTGCTTATATGATTTTAATAATGTGTTATTTGTTACTTAGAATAGAACTTTTAGCAAATTTTAAGGAAAATTCTAAAACTTTTTGTTGAAGTACCAGTGCAGATACAGAGAAGTATACAGATAGCAAGTGTACAGTTTGATGACTTTTATAAACTGAACCTACCCATATAACCAGAACTCACATTATTAAACAGAACATTACCAGCATTTCCAAAACTATTTTTGTGTCCTTTGTAATCATCATCCTGACTTTAAACAGAGTGGATGTAGTTTTTCCTGCTTATTTTATGTAAATGGAGTCATACTCTTGGTGTCGAGTTTCTTTTGTTCAGTGCTATGTGTGAGGTTCATTCATACTGGTTTTATTCTCACAGTAGAAGCCCATTGTGTGAATATACCAAACTTATTGATTCTCCTGTTGATGGGAATTTAGATAGTTAAATAACTTTCTCTTTAAGTTTCAGACATTTTTTTTTTTCAGGTAGTTGTTATCCTTGCCCAGAGACTGTAGATGTGAAGTGCAACTGTGGTAATACAAAGGTGACAGTACCCTGTGGCCGAGAACGTACCACAAGACCCCCCAAGTGCAAAGAACAGTGCAGGTTAGTACAGGGCTCTGCACAGACTTACATCTGGTATCTTAGAGATTTAAATTCATATCGATTTTTAATTTTGTTAATATTTTCAGTTTTGCTTTAATGTTCTAAAATAGTAATATTCACAATGTGATCATTCTGTATGGAATCAGAATATATATACAAATAAATAATTGTACTTTAGGTATAATTGTTCAGTGATCAAAGTAATTAAAAAAATTATATTTTATAATTTAGTCGGCCACCAACTTGCCATCATACAAGTCAAGAAAAACATCGCTGTCACTTTGGCTCTTGTCCTCCATGTCATCAACCTTGCCAAAAGGTTTTGGAGAAATGCGGTCATTTATGTCCTGCTCCGTGTCATGATCAAGCATTAATAAAGCAAACTGGCAGGGTAAGAGAATAAATATTACTAAGAGATAATGCATTTCTCTGGGTTAGGTTTTCTTAATTTTACTTAGTCATACAACAAGCGATGATTAATAACTTGAAAGTGAAAGTGAAGTCGCTCAGTGGTGTCCGACTCTTTGCGACCCCGTGGACTGTAGCCCACCAGGCTCCTCCATCCATGGGATTCTCCAGGCAAGAATACTGGAGTGGGTTGCTATTTCCTTCTCCAGGGGATCTTCCTGACCCAGGAATCGAACTCAGGTCTCCCGTATTGCAGGCTAACCTCTGAGCCACCAGGGAAGCCTGATTAATTACTTACTGGGTATTAAACACTGTGATAGGAGCTGGGTCATAGGTATAGGGCTTCTCTGGTAGCTCAGCTGGTAAAGAATCTGTCTGCAATGCAGGAGACCCTGGTTCGAGTCCTAGGTTGAGAAGATCTGCTGGAGAAGAGATAGGCTACCCACTCCAGTATTCTTGGGCTTCCTTGGTGGCTCAGGTGATAAAGAATCTCCCTGCAATGCAGGAGACCTGGGTTTGAACCCTGGGTTGGAAGATCCTCTCCAGTATTCTGGTCTGAGTCCATGGGGTTGCAAAGAGTCGGACACGACTGAGTGACTTTCACATATGGTTTAAGACTTGACCTTCTGTCTTTAGAAGTATAGAAAAGTATAGAAAAGAAAAGAAACCAATAAAGAAATGTTTGTAAGAATAGCATAATAGTCATTTTATAATCATGCAGATGAGTTTGTGGGTCCTCCATATATTGCGGTTTAGGGTTATAAATATCTCCTAATTTTTTCAAAGATTCCTTCACACATTCAGCAAATATTTACTGAATTCTTACTATGTGTTAAGCATTTTTCTAGGTGCTGGGGAGATAGCAGTGAACCAAACAATGGAGGTTGAATTCTATTGGTGGAATTTAGATTTTGTGATTCTGTTTTGTTTTGTTTGGGCTTATAAGAAGAGGAGGATGCTATGCTGCCTTTGTTCTCTTATTTAAAAACTGCAATCTGCCTCAATTTTTAATATAAATGTGTTAGAGGGAAACAGTGTAATGGAATTTAAGGATGTAGTAAAATATTTCAATAAGCACGATTTGTTGATTGCTTGAAAAAATTTCAACCTGCTTGAGCAGAGGATTTTTGGAACTGTTTTCTTAGATTCTTAAACTGGCCATACAGTTTAACTCCTCTGACTTAAAACTGGTATGTATTTTACTTGTAGCACCAGCCTACAGGCCCTTGGGAACAGCCTTCTGAACCAGCATTTATTCAGACTGCATTGCCTTGTCCTCCATGTCAAGTTCCTATTCCTATGTAAGTATTAGAATTTTAGCTTTTTTTTTTTTTAATTTATTTTCATTGTGGCATGTGGGATCTTTAGTTGCAATATGTGAACTCTTAGTTGGGGTATGTGGGATCTCGTTCCCTGACTTGGAAACTTGGGCTCTCTGCATTGGGAGCAGAGTCTTTAAGATCTTTTGACATAATCCAAAGCATATCTTAAGAAACTTCTCCCCTTTTTCTTTTTGTAGTTCATTATTATTTCAGGCCTAACCTGTAATGTGGGCTTCCCTCATGGCTCTGGTAACCTGGTATCTCTTCCCTGGTAGCCTGTAAAGTAGTCTGTCTTTCTGTTTCATTCTTTTCCAAATATATTTTGCATACTGCTTAAAATATTCCTCTAGATAACTTTTTTTTGAGTCATTTTCCCCAACTAGAGTTTTAATGGGTCAGTATAGCCACTCCTACTCTTCTTTTGGTTACTGTTTGCATGGATAAATGGACAGATTTTTAGAAACACATAACTGTACTGAAACTGACCCAAGAAGAAATAGGAGATCTGAGTATAACTAGTAAAGAGAATAAATTAGTAACAAAAACCTTACCACAAAGAAAACCTCAGGACCAATGACTTCACTGATGAATTCTACCAAACTTTTAAAGAGTTAACACCAGTGTTTTACTGAGGAGGGATACTTCCTGACGCATTCAGTGAGGCTAGGATTTCCCTGTTAATAAATTAGAAAAAGACAGGAAAAATACAGTCCAATATCCCCTTTTTAATATAGATACAAAAATTCTTAGCTAGATATTAGCAAACTAAATCCAGCAATGTGCAAAAAGAACTACATACCATGGCCAAGTGTGTATATTCCAGAAATATGAATTTGAATCAACCTCAGTCATTCATTCATCAATGATTGCTTAAAATCAATCAGCTTAGTTCTTCATCAGTAGAGTAATAGGCAGTTGATAGATGCAGAAAAACATTTGACAAAATCTGACACATTTTCTTGATAAAAACACTCAACAGTCTTGGAGTAAGAAGGAGCTTCCTCAACCCAATGAAGGATATCTATGAAAAACCCATAGTTACCATCACACTTAATGGTGAAAGATTTAAAGGTTTCACCCTGAATATCAGAAAGAAGACTAGGATGTTTGTTCTGCCACTTCTGTTGAATACTTTACTACAGATACTAGCTAGAGCAATTAGACTAGAAAATGAAGTAAAACTGTTTGGATTTTCAGATAACATGATCGTGTGTATGGAAGATCCTAAGGAATCTTCCCAAAAGTTATTAGAGATATTAAATGAGTTTAATGAGGTTATAAGAAGCATGAATATACAAAAGTCAATTTTATTTCTATACATTAACTGAACAATCTGAAAATTGAACTAAGGAAACAGTTCCATTTCCAATAACATTAAGAAGAATAACCATTTTGTTTATTTAACAAATTTGATAGAAGAAATCCAAGATTTCCACACTGAGAACTATAAAACGTTGGTAGAATTTAAAGAGGACCAAAAACTGTAGTACTGACATCCAGATAGCCCAGAAGTAAATGCATACACTTATGGTCAGCTGATTTTTGTCAAGAGTGTCAGAATAATTAAATAGGGGAGAGAATACTTTTTGTAACAAATGGTTTGGGGACAACTGAATATTCACATGGAAAATGAGCTCAAATTCTTACATCACAGTGTACGTAAATAGTAACTTAAAATGGATCAGAGGCCTACAATTAAGGACTAAAACTACTAAACTCTGAGAAGAAAACATAGAATAAAATCTTTGTGTCCTTGGGTTAGGGATTGTTTTATTAGATATGACACCTAAAACATAAACAAGAGAAAAGATAAATTGGAGTTCATAAAAAGTAAGTTAGAGGACATTGTCAAGAAAGTGCACATTAAGGATACTATGAAAACATTGAAAAGATAGCTCACAAATGGGAGAAAATGTAAATATATATCTTATAGGAGTATATTATCCAGAGTATGTAAAATATTCTTAGACTGAGAGACAAAAAGACTTAATAATCCAATTTCAAAATGGTCAAAGACTTAGAATGGGTATTTCTTCAAAGAAAATCTACAAATAGATAATTAATACATGTGAAAAGATGCTCCATGTCACCAGTTAGGAAAATATACATCAAAACCACCAAGAGATAGCATTTTATACCCACTAGGAATGCTAAAATAGACATATGATGTGTTAGTGAAGATGCGGAGAAATTGGAGCTGTTATACATTGCTATTGGGAATGTAAAATGGTGTAGCTACTTTGGAAACAGTTTGGTAGTTTCTAAGGAGACTAAACAGAGTTACCATATGATCCAGCAATTTTGCTTTAGATCTATACCCAGGAAAATTGAAAATATATTTTCACAAAAACTTGAACATGAATGTCCATAGCAGCATTATTACTAATAGCCCCAAAAGTGAAGACAACTCAATTGTCTTGTCAACTGATGAATGGATAAGCAAAATGTGGTTTAGTCATACAATGGAATATCAGTTCAGTTCAGTTGCTCAGACATGTCCGAATCTTTGTGACCCCATGGACTGCAGCATGCCAGGTCTCCCCGTCTATCGCCAACTCCTGAAGTTTACTCAAACTTGTGTCCTTTGAGTTGGTGATGCCTTCCAACCATCTCATCCTCTGTCGTCCCCTTCTCCTGCCTTCAGTCTTTCCCAGCATCAGGGTCTTTTCGAATATGTTAGTTCTTTGCATCAGGTGGCCAAAGTATTGGAGTTTCAGCTTCAGCATCAGTCCTTCCAATGAATATTCAGGACTGATTTCCATTAGGATGGACTGGTTGGATTTCCTTGCAGTCCAAGGGACTCTCAAGAGTCTTCTCCAACACCACAGTTCAAAACCATCAATTCTTTGGTGCTCAGCTTTCCTTATAATCCCAACTCTCACATCCATACATGACTACTGGAAAAACCATAGCCTTGACTAGACAGACCTTTGTTGGCAAAGTAATGTCTCTGCTTTTGACTATGCTATCTAGGCTGGTTGTAAATTTTCTTCCAAGGAGCAAGCGTCTTTCATTTCATGGCTGCAGTCACCATCTGCAGTGATTTTGGAGCCCAGAAAAATAAAACCTCTTACTATTTCCATTGTTTCCCCATCTATTTGCTGTGAAGTGATGGGACCAGATGCCATCATCTTAGTTTTCTGAATGTTGTGTTTTAAGCCAACTTTTTCACTCTCCTCTTTACTTTCATCAAGAGGCTCTTTAGTTCTTCTTCATTTTCTGCCATAAGGGTGGTGTCATCTGCATATCTGAGGTTATTGATACTTCTCCCGGCAGCCGTGATTCTAGCTTGTGCTTCCTCCAGCCCAGCGTTTCTCATGATGTACTCTGCACATAAGTTAAATAAGCAGGCTGACAATATACAGCCTTGATGTACTCCTTTTCCTATTTGGGACCAGTCTGTTGTTCCATGTCCAGTTCTAACTGTTGCTTCCTGACCTGCATACAGATTTCTCAAGAGATAGGTCAGGTGGTCTGGTATTCCCATCTCTTTAAGAATGTTCCGCAGTTGTTTTGATCCACACTGTCAAAGGCTTTGGCATAGTCAATAAAGCAGAAGTAGACTTGCTTGTGAGTGTCTAGGAGTCTCTGGCTGAGATGTGGGTTGGCAGTGGCCTGCTGCAGGGCCACTGAGTGTAGCAGTATATGCACGGGACCTTTTGAAGGAGGTTGCCATTATCTTTATTACCTCCACCATAGGTTGGCCCCAGGTAAATAGCAGGGAGGGAACACAGCCCCACCCATCAACAGAAAATTGGATTAAAAAGTTACTGAATAGGGTCCTGCCCATCAGAACTAGACCCAATTTCCCCCTCAGTCAGTCTCCCCCATCAGGAAGCTTCCATAAGCCTTTTAACCCTTCTCCAACAGAGGGCAGACAGACTGAAAACCACAGTCACAGAAAACTAACCAATCTGATCACATGGACCACAGCCTTGTCTAACTCAATGAAACTTAGAAGCCATGCCATGTAAGGCCACCTAAGATGGATGGGTCATGGTGAAGAGTTCTGACAAAACGTGGTGCACTGGAAAAGGGAATGGCAAACCACTTCAGTATTCTTGCCTTGAGAACCCCATGAACAGTATGAAAAGGCAAAAAGATAGGACACTGAAAGATGAGCTCCCCAGGTTGGTAGGTGCCCAATATGCTACTGGAGATCAGTGGAGAAATAACTCCAGAAAGAATGAAGAGACAGAGCCAAAGCAAAAACAACACCCAGTTGTGGATGGGACTGGTGATGGAAGTAAAATCTGATGCTGTAAAGAGAAATATTGCATAGGAACCTGGAATGTTAGGTCCATGAGTGAAGGCAAATTGGAAGTGGTCAAACAGGAGATGGCAAGAGTGAATGTCGACTTTTTAGGAATCAGCGAACTAAAATGGACTAGAATGAGTGAATTTAACTCAGATGACCATTATATCTACTATTGTGGGCAAGAATCCCTTAGAAGAAATGGAGTAGCCATCATGGTCAACAAAAGAGTCCGAAATGCAGTACTTGGATGCAATCTCAAAAATGACAGAATGATCTCTGTTCGTTTCCAAGGCAAACAATTCAGTATCACAGTAATCCAAATCTATGCCCAGATCAGTAATGCTGAAGAAGCTGAAGTTGAAAAGTTCTATGAAGACCTACAAGACCTTCTGGAACAGCCAAAAAAGATGTCCTTTTTATTATGGGGGACTGGAATGCAAAAGTAGGGAGTGAAGAAGTACCTGGAGTAACATGCAAAATTTGGCCTTGGAGTGCAGAATGAAACAGGTGAAAGGCTAACAGAGTTTTGCCAAGAGAACGCACTGGTCATAGCAAACATCCTCTTCCAACAACACAAGAGAAGACTCTACACATGGACATCACCAGATGGTCAATACCAAAATCAGATTGGAAGCTCTGTACAGTCAGCAAAAGTAAGACCGGGAGCTGACTGTGGCGCAGACCAAGAACTCCTTATTGCCAAATTCAGACTTAAATTTAAGAAAGTAGGGAAAACCAATAGACCATTCAGGTTTGACCTAAATCTAATCCCTTACAGTTATATAGTGGAAGTGACAAATAGATTCAAGGGATTAGATCTGATAGACTGCCTGATGAACTATGGACGGAGGTTTGTGACATTGTATAGGAAGCTGTGATCAGGACCATCCCCAAGAAAAAGAAATGCAAAAAGGCACAGATATCTTTGCATAGAAGAGAAGGGAAAGGCATAGGAGAAAAGGAAAGATATACCCATTTGAATGCAGAATTCCAAAGAATAGCAAGGAGAGATAAGAAAGCCTTCTTCAGCGATCAATGCAAAGAAATAGAGGAAAACAATGGAATGGGAAAGAGTAGAGATCTCTTCAAGAAAATTAGAGATACCAAGGAAACATTTCATGCAAAGATGGGCTCAATAAAGGACAGATATGGTATGGACCTAACAGAAGCAGAAGGTATTAAGAAGAGGTGGCAAGAATACACAGAACTGTACAAAAAAGATCTTCATGATGCAGATAATCATGATGTTGTGATCACCAACCTAGAGCGAGACATCCTGGAATGTGAAGTCCAGTGGGCCTTAGGAAGCATCACTATGAACAAAGCTAGTGGAGGTGATGGAATTCCAGTTGATCCATTTCAAATCCTAAAAGGTGATGCTGTGAAAGTGCTGCACTCAATATGCCAGCAAATTTAGAAAACTCAGCAGTGGCCATAGAACTGGAAAAGATCAGTTTTCATTCCAGTTCCAAAGAATGCTCAAACTACCGCACAATTGCACTCATCTCACACGCTAGTAAAGTAATGCTCAAAATTCTCCAAGCCAGGCTTCAACAGTACATGAACCGTGAACTTTCAGATGTTTAAGTTGGTTTTAGAAAAGGCAGAGGAACCAGAGATCAAATTGCCAACATCCATTGGATCATCCAAAAAGCAAGAGAATGTCGAAAAATTATCTACTTCTGCTTTATTGACTGTGCAAAGCCTTTGACTGTGTGGACCACAACAAACAATGGAATATGATTCAGCCATAAAAATGCATGATTTTTTGATATATTTTCCTGTTACATGGTTGAACCTTGAAAACATTTCATTCTAAATGAAAGAAGCCAGACACAGAAGGCCACATAATACATTTATATGAAATGTCCATAATAGGCAAATCAATTGAGACAGAAAGTGTGTTAGTGGTTGCAGAGCCTGGGGATAGGAGACCATGGAGAATGATTCTAATTGTTTCAGGGCTTCTTTTTGGGTCATGAAAATATTCTAGGATTAAGTCATGGTGATTTTAGTTATACAACCTTGTGAATACACTAAACACCTCTGAATTGTACTCTTTAAAGTATACATTTTATGGTATGTGAATTTTATCTCAGTTTTAAAAAGGAGAAGAACATGTATAAAGATCCTTCTAACTCTGGTATGATTTTTTAGTAACATGAATAACAAAATTATTGTAAAGTATATATCAAAAATATTACTTGTCACATTAATTATCAAGGTAATATAATTTCTTATTACTGTACAGTGTTTTTGTTTTCTTGTCCTCTTGTTTTAAAAATAACATTACATTTAATAATAATTTGGCCATGTGGTATAAGAATTCTGAACATGTATGTATAACATATATAATATGTGCTATATCATTTAGGGTGCCTTTAGCTTCAAGTAACAAATTCTAAATAAAAAGCAACATGGTAACATTTATTTCTTGCATAGTTAGACTGGTGTTAGAACTGCTTCATGGTTGGTTAATCTGATTAATTCAGATACCTCATTGAGGGCCCAAATTTTGTCCTTACTTTGTATCCCTTGTATAGTCTTTGCTCTCTGGGTATTTGCTTTTCTGATAAACTTCCCATCCAGTTAGTAAAGTTTCCAAAGGGAGAAATGGAAGCTGTTTGTGCCTTCAGCCATCAGTTTCTTTAAAGACTGAGGAACGGGGATGACCCAGAGAGATGTTATGGGGAGGGAGGTGGGAGGGGGGTTCATGTTTGGGAACACATGTATACCCGTGGTGGATTTATGTCAATGTATGGCAAAACCATTACAGTATTGTAAAGCAAAATAAAGTTAAAATAAAAATTAAAAAAAAAAAAAGAATTTTCATCAGAAATTTTACAGGCCAAAAAGCAGTGGGCCAATATATTTAAAGTGATAAAAGAAAATACCTGTCAACGGAGAATCCTTTATCTGACAAAACTGTAATTCAGAAATGTGAGAGAAAAGTGGAGGAAGTTGATTATCACTAGACCTGCCCAGCAAGAAATGTTTAAGAGAGTCTTGCAGGGTGAAATGAAAGGACATTAGATAGTCAGAGCTGGTATAAAGAAACAAATATCTCTATGAAGGAGTCTGTGTGATGGCAGGCATCTGATTGAAGACAACAGCATCTAAGAAAATACAAACCCTACCATTTGGATGATTCAGTGTACATACTGTGGAGTCATGGCTGTGGTTTTTCCATAGACTCTTAATCATTTCCTATTTAGGACTGTTGCAAAATAATTCATATATGTAATGGCAATATGTAAAGTCTCAAAGGATGCCAGAGAAGTTATACATTTAAAATATGATCTAGGGGAGAAAAAAGCATTTGTAGGAATCACTCTCATGGGTCACATTTAATTTTAAAATAAAAGCAACGATGTGGAAACAACAAAAAAAAAAGACTGAGGAAATTTTTCCCGTAATAAAATTCCTCACTTTTCATTGGCCAGAGTTGGATCACATGACATTTTCTAAACTAGTCTCTCAAAAGGGACATAAAATACTTGTTTTGTTTTTTTAAATAGACTTTATTTTAAAGATGACTTTTTAGGTTTACAGGAGAATTTCACAGAAAGTACAAAGAGGTCTTGTTTTCCTGCCATTCACACACAGTTTCCCCTGTTATTAATACATTACATTAGTGTGGAATTATAGTCTTTAAAAGTATAAACTTTATGGCATATGAATTTTATCTCAGTTTAAAAACCAAAAACATATATATATATAAAGATCTTTGTAACTCTGATATAATGCTTTTTCAGTGGCATGTGTAACATAATTATTATTATGAAGTATATGTTGAAATTTATTATTTGTCACATGAACTATCCAGGTAATATAATTTCTTTCTTAGAGCAGAATTTTTTACAGCTGAGGAACTGATACTAATACATTATTATTAACTAAAGTTTATAGTTTACATTAGGATATACTTTTTCAGTTGTATGTGCATAATCTCCTGCCTGCATCCACCATTACTTACCATACAGAATAGTTTCACTGCCCTAAAAACATCCTGTGCTACACTTGTTCATCCCTCACCGGCTTGTCCCTCAAGTCCCTGGAAAGTGTTCATGTTTTTCTTTCTTTTACTGTCTCTAGAATTCTTCCTTTTTCAAATTGTCCTGTAGTTGGAATCCTATAGTATACAGCCTTTTTAGCATGTTGCACTTAATAATTTACATTTAATTTCCTGTATGTCTTTTTATGGCTTGATGGCTCATTTCTTTTTATTGCTAAGCAATATTCCATTGCACCACAGTTTGTTTATTATTCACCTATCGAAGGACGTTTTGGTTGTCAAAGTTTTAGCAGTTATGAAGAAAGCTGCTGTAAACATTCATGTGCAAGTTTTTTGTGGTCATATTTTTCAACTCATTTGGGTAAATGTTTAGGAGTGCTGATTCTGGATCATATGGTAGACCTATGTTTACCTATATGAGACAGCGCCATTTTGCATTCTCTCCAGCAGTGAATGAGAGTTCCCTTTGCCCTACATCCTTATTAGCAAATATTATTGTCAGTGTTTTGGATTTTAGCTGTCCTAATGGGTGTGTAGTAACAGCAACATCTTATTGCTGTTTTAATTGGCAGTTCTGTAATGGTAAATGATGTTGAACATCTTTTCATATGCTTATTTGCCATTTGTATATATATATATAAAGTGTCCTCTGTTCAGATCTTGCCCATTGATTAAATTGAGTTGTTTATTATTATCGAATTTTAAGAGTTCTTTTATATTCTGCATACAAGTCCTTTACCAGCTGTGTTTTTCCAAATATTTTCTCCCAGTCTGTGGCTTATCTTTTCATTTAAGTGTTCTTATTTAAGTGCTTACGGCAGAGCGGATGTTTTGGGTTTAATGAAGTCCAATTTAGCCATTTTTCTTTCCTGGATTGTGCTTTTGGTGTTGTATTTAAAAAGTCATCACCAAACCCAAGGTCACCTAGATCTTCTCCTGTGTTTTATAGTTTTGCACTTCACATTTAGGTCTTTGATCCATTTTGACATAACTTCAGACAGGTATAAAGTCTGTTTGTATTTTTTTCCATGTAGATGTTCCTTTGTTCCAGCACCAGCCATATGCTGAAAAGTCTATCCTTTCACCGTTTGATTGCCTTTGTCTGTCAAAGATCGATCGACTGTCTTTGTGTGGGCTCTCTGTTTGTTCCATTGATGTGTTTGTCTGTTCTTTCACTAATACCATACTATCTTGATCACTGTAGCCTTGTAATAAGGTTTGATGTTGGGTAGTGTCAGTTCTTTGCCTATGTTCTTCAGTACTGTGTTGGCTATCCTGGGTTTTTTTGTTTTTCCATAAAGACTGTAGACTCAGTTTGTTGATAACCACAAAATAACTTGCTGGGATTTTGATTGTAATTGTGTTGAATCTAGATGAAGTTGGGAAGAAGTGACATTTTAACAGCATTGCACCTTCCTAAAGATGAACGTGGAATATCTCTTCATCTATTTAGGTCTACTTTTATTTCTTTCATCAGTGTTTTATAGTTTGCTTCATATAGATCTTATTATTTATTTTGTTAGATTTATATTAAAGTATTTCATTTTTGTGTGTGTTAGTATAAATGGTGAAAGTGAAAGTTGCTCAGTTGTGTCCTACTCTTTGTGACCCCACGGACTATACAGTCCATGGAATTCTCTAGGCCAGAATACTGGAGTGGGTAGCCTTTCCCTGCTCCAGGGGATCTTCCCAATCCAGGGATTGAACCCAGGTCTCCCGTGTTGCAGGTGGATTCTTTACCAGCTGAGCCATAAGGGAAGCCCAAGAATACTGGAGTGGGTAGCCTATCCCTTCTCCAGTGGATCTTCCTGACCCAGGAATTGAACTGGGGTCTCCTGCATTGCAGGTGGATTCTTTACCAAGTGAGCTATCAGGGAAGCCTGGATATAAATGGTGGTGTGTTTTTAATTTCAAAGTCCAGTTCAGCAGTTGGCTTTTGTATATTAACTTTGTATCCTGGAATCTTTCTGTAATCACTTATTTCCATATGTGTTTATTTTTTATTGTTAATTTAAAAACCAGTAGAGTTAGCATCTTTGCTTTAAAAATATTCTTTTTGAAGAACATGTGATGTTTTCATTTTTTTTCTTATAGGGAATGTCTTGGAAAACATGAGGTGAGTTACAGGCACAAGCTTTAACTAAAGCTTACGATCTATTAATATATTCCTCTTCTATATGATGGCTATTAGAAATAACAAAGTCAATGTATTGTCTTCTTAGTGCTGTAAAGAGTATAAGAGTTTGTCTACTAAGTATACAAAACGATACAGTGCTTTTGTTTGAGAATTAGCCTATGAATATGCATTCACTACAGAAGCATTATATTGTTGAGTTTCCCTTTTAGGAATAGGATATTTTGCTTCTTGGCATTCATTCTTTGGATTTTTTTTTGATAGATTACTTTGATTTTTATAGTAATTATTAATAAAGTTAGAACTTGTTCTCAAATGAATAACAATCATTTTGGAAACATGCTTCCAGTAGGCTGTGTATGTGTGTATGTTGCTGCTGCTGCTAAGTCACTTCAGTCGTGTCCGACTCTGTGTGACCCCATAGACAGCAGCCCACCAGGCTCCCCCGTCCCTGGGATTCTCCAGGCAAGAACACTGGAGTGGGCTGCCATTTCCTTCTCCAGTGTATGAAAGTAAAAAGTGAAAGTGAAGATGCTCAGTTGTGTCCGACTCTTAGCGACCCCATGGACTGCAGCCTACCAGGCTCCTCCATCCATGGGATTTTCCAGGCAAGAGTACTGGAGTGGGTTGCCATTGCCTTCTCTGATGTATGTTGCCAATTTTCCTTTTTTTCTTAAATTTTAAGGTGAGCCCTCTACCATGTCATGCTGTAGGACCTTATTCTTGTAAAAGAGTTTGTGGACGAACCTTACCTTGTCAGAATCATACATGTATGAAAGAGTGTCACAAAGTAACTGAAACAGATTCCTGCACTGACAAAAAAAAGGTAATGTCCTTGGATTGAATGTATACATGGTTATGATATGCTTAAAACACTTTCTTTTAATAATTATGCCATTAATATTTTGCTATAATTTCTCTCTCTTTTCTTGCCCTTATCCCTTCTCCTCCTTTGCTTTTCCTAAGACAGCCATCTTTAACACTTGGTGTGTATCTCTCTGTATCTTTGTACTAGCTCATAATAATATGCCTTTTACTTTGGTACTCTTTACATGCAGTACCTGTGTTAATACATATGATATAATTTTATGATAAAAGTACAGAAATTGTCCTTTTTAGACAATAGCGGCAGTATTACCTCTACTGCTATCCGTTTATATCTCAAAGTTTTGTTTGGAGCATTTGCTGTCAGCTGTTTTTTAACTCTAAAATGGGTAGTAGGTGACGTTCACGATTTTAATAAATTCTCTGTTGGCAGTAAATAACATCACAAATATAGGATATGTGTAAATTGTGTGAGATTTACTAAAATTAGCATTTTATAAGCATATGAAATATCAACCTTAAAAAAAAGTCTAAAAGTTGCCATTTTACATAGAAAAATGTAGCTAATCAAGTTTCAAATAATATAAAATTTTATTTTTAAAATATTGTTTTTTCTTAGGTGTCCATTTTGTAGGGAATCCTAATAATTTAGCAGTGTGCTTAATAAGGAATAAGTCAAACATTTTTAAGCTTCATTACTAAGTAATATTACGTTAACAGATGTTTAAATTATATGAATTGTGTTATTGAAAATTTTACTTGCATTGTTAGATATTTTGATCTTTGATTTGGTAATTATAATACACGGCAACATAAATGTCCGTAGTATATTCTTTTTCATGTGTAAATATATGTGTAACTTGTATTGCGTATAATTTCTTCATTGAGCTATACCTTGATCCTTAGTAAAAATATTGTCATGATAAAATGAGGAAGATACTGGACTTATAAAACCAAACTAATATAATGATTCAGAATCTCTTTAGAGAATAGCTGATGTATGATATATGGCCAGAATATCAACTGAGTCAGAAAAAATTGATTTAAAGAAGTGGGGAATTACAGTTACCTCGGATTACTTGACATGGCTTCTTAGACAGTGAATTGCTCTAGCAAAATATGAGTTATAAATTGTGTGCAGTTCTTCTCAGTGTAGCCACAAGTTCATCCCTATCTCACATTCAGGGAAGGCTACTGCAATGTACGTGAATGAAAATTATTTTGGAAGATAACTTTGTAATCATTCTAATTTATGTATTGAAAATTAAATAATTCAGAAACTTTTAAAATTCTTTACTGTAACATTTCGATTGAGTCTCCTGTAGGTCCTGCTTTATCTTTTCTCAGTATATATGAAGATACTCTGTTACAAGTTCTTTATAGTCCCCTACTTAAATATAAATTCCTTGGGCCAGGGACCCTCTCCAATCTTGCATATTCCCAGTATATGGGACAATACCTGGCACACAATGCTGAATAAGTATTAATGGAATAAGTTAATATATATTTTTTAAAAAAGAAACTATAGAGGAATGTTTGATAATTGAAACACTTTTTCTTTGTAATCCTGCATGTCAAAAATAGCTTAGAATTTTATGTCAATTAAAAAAGACATAGAGATGCTCAACAAAGTACCTCTCTGGTTTAGTAATTTAATAATTTACCTAATATGTATTTACTAAAGAACTGAATTTGTGTTGGTTGTTACTCAGTCGTGTCCGACTCTTTGCGACCCCATGGATCGCAGCACGCCAGTCTTCCCAGTCCATCACCAACTCCTGGAGCTTGCTCAAACTCATGTCCGTAGCATCAGTGATGCCATCCAACCATCTCGTCCTCTGTTCCTTTCTTCCCCTGCCTTCAATCTTCCCCAGCATCAGGGTCTTTTCCAGTGAGTTGGCTCTTTGTATCAGGTGGCCAAGGTATTGGAGCTTCAGCATCAGCACCAGTCCTTCCAATGATTATGCAGGATAGATTTCTTTTAGGATGGACTGATTTGATCTCCTTGTTGTCTAAGGGACTCTCAAGAGTCTTCTCCAACACCACAGTTCAAAAGCATCAATTCTTCTACGCTCAGCCTTCTTTATAGTCCAACTCTCACATCCATACGTGCCTACTGGAAAAACCATAGCTTTGACTACATAGACCTTTGTTGGCAAAGTAATGTCTCTGGCTTTTTAATATGCTGTCTAAGTTTATCATGGCTTTTCATCNGTTGGTCATAACTTTCCTTCCAAGGAGTAAGCATCTTTTAATTTCATGGCTGCAATCACCATCTGCAGTGATTTTGGAGCCCCCAAAAATAAAGTCACTGTTTCCACTGTTTCCCCATCTATTTCCCATGAAGTGATGGGACCAGATGCCATGATCTTCGTTTTTTGAATGTTGAGTTTTAAGCCAACTTTTTCATTCTCCTTTTTCATTAAGAGGCTCTTTAGCTCCTCTTCACTTTCTGCCATAAGGGTGGTGTCGTCTGCATATCTGAGGTTATTGATATTTCTCCCGGTAATCTTGATCCAGCTTGTGCTTTATCCAGCC
>SJYQ01000095.1:931212-942758 GCA_006410935.1 Redunca redunca | reverse complement strand
CTTTTCACAGCTATTTGTAAGGCCTCCCCAGACAGCCATTTTGCTTTTTTGCATTTCTTTTCCATGGGGATGGTCTTGATCCCTGTCTCCTGTACAATGTCACGAACCTCAGTCCATGGTTCATCAGGCACTCTTTATCTATCAGATCTAGGCCCTTAAATCTGTTTCTCACTTCCACTGTATAATCATAAGGGATTTGATTTATCTCATACCTGAATGGTCTAGCGGTTTTCCCTACTTTCTTCAATTTGAGTCTGAATTTGGCAATAAGGAGTTCATGATCTGAGCCACAGTCAGCTCCTGGTCTTGTTTTTGTTGACTGTATAGAGCTTCTCCATCTTTGGCTGCAAAGAATATAATCAATCTGTTTTCGGTGTTGACCATCTGGTGATGTCCATGTGTAGAGTCTTCTCTTGTGTTGTTGGAAGAGTGTGTTTGCTATGACCAGTGTATTTTCTTGGCAAAACTCTATTAGTCTTTGCCCTGCTTCATTCCGTATTCCAAGGCCAAATTTGCCTGTTACTCCAGGTGTTTCTTGACTTCCTGCTTTTGCATTCCAGTCCCCTGTAATGAAAAGGACATCTTTTTTGGGTGTTAGTTCTAAAAGGTCTTGTAGGTCTTCATAAAACCATTCTACTTCAGCTTCTTCAGCATTACTGGTTAGGGCATAGACTTGGATAACTGTCATATTGAATGGTTTGCCTTAGAGATGAACAGAGATCATTCTGTTGTTTTTGAGACTGCATCCAGGTACTGCATTTTGGACTCTTTTGTTGACCATGGTGACTACTCCATTTCTTCTGAGGGATTCCTGCCTGCAGTAGTAGATATAATGGTCATCTGAGTTAAATTCACCCATTCCAGTCCTTTTAGTTGGCTGATTCCTAGAATGTCGACATTCACCCTTGCCATCTCTTGTTTGACCACTTCCAATTTGCCTTGATTCATGGACCTGACATTCCAGGTTCCTATGCAATTTTGCTCTTTACAGCATCGGATCTTGCTTCTATCACTAGTCACATCCACAGCTAGCTGGGTATTGTTTTTGATTTGGCTCCATCCCTTCATTCTTTCTGGAGTTATTTCTCCACTGATCTCCAGTAGCATATTGGGCACCTACTGACCTGTGGAGTTCCTCTTTTGGTATCCTATCATTTTGCCTTTTCATACTGTTCATGGGGTTCTCAAGGGAAGAATACTGAAGTGGCTTGCCATTCCCTTCTCCAGTGGACACATTCTGTCAGACCTCTCCACCGTGACCCGCCCGTCTTGGGTTGCCCTTCAGGCGTGGCTTGATTTCATTGAGTTAGACCAGGCTGTGGTCCTAGTGTGATTAGATTGACTAGTTTTCTGTGAGTATGGCTTCA
Organism: Redunca redunca; assembly: GCA_006410935.1. NCBI lineage: Eukaryota > Metazoa > Chordata > Mammalia > Artiodactyla > Bovidae > Redunca > Redunca redunca. The sequence goes on along the minus strand of SJYQ01000095.1, from coordinate 941,391 downwards.
GTGTGTCTGCCCTCTGATGCCCTCTTGCAACACCTACCATCTTACTTGGGTTTCTCTTACCTTGGGCATGGGGTATCTCTTCACGGCTGCTCCAGCAAAGCACAGCTGCTGTTCCTTACCTTGGACGAGGGGTATCTCCTTACCGCTGCTGTTCCTGACTTTCAGTGTGGGATAGCTCCTCTAGTCCTCCTGCGCCTGCTTAGCCACGGCTCCTTGGGTTGCTCCTCCTGGCGGCTGGCCCTGGCCTTGGGTTCCGGGTGGCTCCTCAGGGTCACTGCCCCTGGCCTTGGGCGCAAGGTGGCTTCTCCTGGCCGCCCCTGACATCGGACATGGGGTGTCTCCTCCCAGCCACCACTGGCCTCGGACGCGGGGTAGCTCCTCCCGGCCACCGCCCTTGACCTTGGACGCAGGGTGTCTCCTCCCGGCCGCCACTGACCTTGGACGCGGGGTAGCTCCTCTTGGCTGCTGCCCCTGACCTCCGACGCGGGGTGTCTCCTGGCCGCCGCCCCTGACCTCGGACGTGGGGTAGCTCCTCTCGGCTTTTTCTGCGCCGTCGCAGCCTGGCACTCTAGGCCGCTGCCCTTCTTGCGCCATCGCAGCCTGGCACTAGGCCGCTGCCCCTGACCTCGGACGTGGGGTAGCTCCTCTCGGCCGCGCCCTCAGTGCGCAGGCTCGCAGCCGCGGAGGAGCCAAAGGGAAAGGGGTCTCTCTCTCTTTCCCCTGTGCACTGGGGCGCTCTTCTCTTTGCATCTGTGGGTCGACATGCCCTCACACCTCAAGCATGGATTTTCCTTCTATTTTCTAAGTAAAATAGAGCTGTAAAGCAGAGCTGTAACACTGATTTGTCTAAGAGATATAACACGGTCTGTTCAAGACCTAAGAGCTGTAACAAGCTCAAGACCTGAGAGCTGTGACACACTGAGGGCTTTAATGTCTGTCACTCCAAATCTTTGTTGTGATGAGACAGAACCGAGGAGCATACACTCACCTGACAGTATGAATGTCTCAGCTGAAAATTTAAAAATTTGAAAGCTGGTTGCATACTCGAGAGAGACTAAAGACAATGGAAAAGGATTCTGAATTTCTTAAAGTGGGCGGTAGAGTCAGTAAGTTGAAAGCATCAGTCTGGTGAATCATGAAGACTAGAATTTGGAGAATTCAGATATTTATTGAGGTGTCCACTATTTGTAAATATCTTTGTTAATGAATATGAGAGACAAAAAGAAATATAAAACCACTGCTCTTAACTAATTTGCAATAATAACCTTTATTAGATAGCTAAATATATTAAGCCATTTAATCCTCACGACAGCTTTATAAAGTTTTATTACTTTCCCATTTTTAGATGTGAATCACAGAAAAGTCAGATGTCTTACCCAAGGTCCCATAGCTAGTCAACAGGGCATCTGGGATTCATTTGTAGGCAATATGATTTTGAAATTTAACCCCTAACCAGTGGGTATCTTTTATATTCTCGTTGGAGAGACAGAAATATATGAAGTGGTTTTAAAAATGTTTTTTAAGTTGAAAATAATACAGGCATTGTCACAATAGTTTAGAAATAGATTATTATTGTTTTTCAAATGTAGGCAAACTCATGCCATGCTTTAATGATGATTTAAGCTGTATTTTGAAGTTTATATAAGATTTTAATAGAAAAAAGAAGAGAACCCTTTCATTTGAAAGCTTGACTGAGATAAGAAAATAGTATATAAAGTCAAGGAGCACATAGACATCACAGCAATTACTGAATTGGTTTGGCTACCTATTTGGTATGTTTTAATTCAGAGTGGCAAGCCTTTTAGAGTAAAAGTCTAAGCAGTTGTATCACAATACAGTGGCTTAAGGACAAGGAAGTTTTCTTTCTCACATAACAATGAAAGGGAAGATAGATGTGTCACTGTGCTCCAGGGGACCCAAGTTAGCAGGGCAGCTCTGTTCTCTTTGACTCATGGGATCGTCATTGCTCTGGATATCCTCATTTTCAGCATACTGGGAAGGGAAGAGCATGGACCTGTGCTCTTAAAAGCGTTAAGGCGTGGAGGTGCTCTTGATTACAGTCCATTGGCCAGAGCTTAGTCACAGGGCTCTAACTAGCCTCAGGAGTGATGTAAGGTGTACTCTTGGAGTGGAACCAGGGAGAACATTGAATATTTCTGGAAATTAAGATTATTTATATCTAAAAGAAAAAAATGAAAAACTTAGCCAGTTGTCCAAGATTTATTGACCCTGTTGTAATGGACTTTTTCTTAAAATAGTTGTTGGGGAAAAGGGAAGTAGAGTATGACTATAAATATGTAATTGTTTTTATTTTAGCTTCCTTGTGGTCATAGATGCAAAGAAATGTGTCATCCTGGTGAATGTCCCTTTAATTGCAACCAAAAGGTGAAACTTAGATGTCCTTGTAAAAGAATAAAAAAGGTAAATATTTTAAGTTATTAAAAATTCTTTTCTATGTACATTTTTTTTTTTTTTTGGTGGGGAGTGTGTTCTGGTACTTCTTTGACTTTAATTTTTTGCCTTTTAATTTTAAGCTCTTATTTCTTAGAGTTTTTTCATTGTTGGCCTATCTCTGTAAATCCTTATTTTAAAATCAGCATTGTTTGGCAGCTAGTTTTCTGCAATTTAATGGTTAAAGAGGATTATTTTATATTGGAACTGAGTTCAGTGCTGTTTTTTAGACAGAATCCGTGTTCTAGATTTGAGGTCTCCACATAAGTGACAGTGTGAGTAATGAAGTGAGTTTCATGATTTAAGAAATGGTCTGGAATGAACCTTTGTTGCTCTTACTTATGAAAGTTTTTTATAATCAGTATTCTGTTATAAAAATGTTACCTTAAAAAGACCTCACATACTCAGCCTTATAAAATTATAAAATAACATTCAAACTTGGATAGAATTAATTTTAAGATGAAGTTATGGTTAAAATGGAAAAAAAAAAGATAAAGTTATGGTAATGGAGGCGTGAAAGGGCAAAAGCTAATGGTCGGAAAGCTCAGTAGTAGGAAACTACATACCATTTGGCAAAACTTGGAAAGGACTCAGGTCAGTTCTCCTTTTCCTTGATTTCCCTGTTTACACTGTGGACTCTTACAAAGATTTCTTTACTTCTGATTTTCTCTTTCTCAGTTATAGTTGTAACTCCTTGTTTTCTTCACATTATTATGGTTGTTCGCTAAAGCTGCTTTTTCAGTTTACTCATTTACTCATCTATTCAGCAAATATTTATTGAAAATCTTTTGCTTTTATTGAGGACTTTTGCTTTTCTTCTGCTTTTACAGCTCCAACTATCATTTCCTGGGATGGTTAATTTCTGAATTAAATTTATAGGCCTAAGTTTTTCTGGAGTTGGAGCCCTAAGTTTTAGGTTTTTAGATGGATCACCTCTATATGAAGATCAATACTCAGTCAAATCACTTTTAATCTAAAATGTTTGTCAGGTTTTCTCTCAAACCTCATCTTACTATCCAAGTGCAGTTTGCCACCCCTTAGAACTGGCAACAGTTTATTCTTAGACTTTGAAAACAGCTTCATAGCAGATTTCCATGCCTCTAATCATAATATTTCCAATCCAAGTTCTTCACTGTTTCTTCATTACTTGGGAAAAAAATAAGCATTTTATAAGGTATACATATACAGAATTATGACATAGGAGGGGACTCTGTCTTTGCCTGCTTGTCTAGTCATATCCCCTATTAGTCCTTTCTGTGATTTGTTTCTTATGTGCACTGACACATTGGCTATATTCTGCTTTAATATGTGATACTATTTATGTTCCTTCTTTATAGAATATAAATGTTTTTCCTTTATTGCCCCTTTTTGTAGAATCCTGTTTATGCTCACTAGCATAAATGCAAGCATTTCTTGGTTTGGGAAGATTTGCTTTCCTTCTGCCTCCTTCTGAAAGGACTTAGGTGCTCCCTCCTCTTGACTTCCTTTATACTTTATGCTGGCTTCATGACTAAGAACTTTGTGATTCTAGGGATGTGTGTAACCTTGTTTACATAGACTTATTGAAAGGAATAAAAGAGATGATGCTTATATAGCATTTAGCACCATGACTACTCTGTGTTTAACAAATAGCAGCTGCTATTATTATTAGTTTAGCATTTACCATATTAATTTTTTCCTTATTGTATCCCCTGTTCCTAATGCAGTGCTTGGCATGTAATAGGTGCTCTATAAGTACCTTTTGAATGAGAAAAGATACGGTGATCTTTCTTCCAGACTGATAGACTTAATATCCACTAACATGTAGTATTTATTTTTGTCTCTAATGTTTCTCTATGTTATTTTTCCTTTGGACTATTGGACAACAAGGCTGTTTATCACTAACCACAGCCAAAATTCTCTGCTATAAAGTCCTTTCACTGAAGTGTATGTCCTTTGCTCAGGATTTGATGATCCCATTTCCTTACTCCGGTAGATTTGAACTAAAAGACTAGTTTCTGAGGGTGTGATGAGAAAGGAGCAACTTGGTACCAATAGGTACATGTACAGCAAAAATGACATCTGGCAGCAAGAAATATGGAATGAATAAAAGGCAGACAAAAGAGCTACAGAAGCAAAGTTTAGACTATTTAAAATAAAGACCACTTATTTTATTACAGTTCTGTTCAGTCGCTCAGTCGTGTCCTACTCTTTGCAACCCCATAAACCGCAGCATGCGAGGCCTCCCTGTCCATCACCAACTCCCGGAGTTTACCCAAACTAATGTCCATTGAGTCAGTGATGCCATCCAACCATCTCATCCTCTGTCATCCCCTTCTCCTCCTGCTGTCAATCTTTCCCAACATCAGGGTCTTTTCAAATGAGTCATCTCTTCACATCAGGTGGCCAAAATATTGGAGTTTCAGCTTCAACATCAGTCCTTCCAATGAACACCCAGGACTGATCTCCTTTAGGATGGACTGGTTGGATCTCCTTGCAGTTCAAGGGACTCTCAAAAGTCTTCTCCAACCCACAGTTCAAAAGCATCAGTTCTTCGGTGCTCAGCTTTCTTTATAGTGCAACACTCAGATCCATACATGACTACTGGAAAAACCATAGCCTTGACTAGATGGACCTTTGTTGACAAAGTAATGTCTCTGCTTTTGAGTATGCTATCTAGGTTGGTCATAACTTTCCTTCCAAGGAGTAAGCATCTTTTAATTTCATGGCTGCAATCACCATCTGCAGTGATTTTGGAGCCCCCNTCTGCATATAAGTTAAATAAGCAGGGTGACAATATACAGCCTTGACGTAATCCTTTTCCTATTTGGAACCAGTCTGTTGTTCCATGTCCAGTTCTAACTGTTGCTTCCTGACCTGTGTACAGGTTTCTCAAGAGGCAGGTCAGGTGGTCTGGCATTCCCATCTCTTTCAGAATTTTCCAGTTTACTGTGATCCACACAGTCAAAGACTTTGGCATAGTCAATAAAGCAGAAAATGATCCAGCGGATGTTGGCAATTTGATCTCTGGGTCTTCTGCCTTTTCTAAAACCAGATTGTACATCTGGAAGTTCACGGTTCATGTATTGCTGAAGCCTGGCATGGAGAATTTTAAGCATTACTTTACTAGTACACAAATTGATTATAGTCTTGATGTCACCTCATCAATAAGACTATATTTTTTATTATTTCATTAAGGAGTCAGTGAAGTACAGAAATAAGGTTTAGAATGATTTTCACCTCAGCTTTTTAAAAAAGATAAATGGTTGAGAGAAAAACTTGTAGCTCTCCAAAAGACTCTCTAGAGCCACACTGTGGTGATAGCCACTAGCCACTTATGGCTATTTAAATTAGAATTTTAATGAATCAACATTAAATAACATGTGACATGACATTCAGTTCCTTGATTTCAGTACCTTTGAGTACTCAGGCACCACGTGTGGGAAGTGCTACCCTTGTGAGTATAGAACATTTCCATTGCCTCGGCTAGCTGTGTTGGATGGCAGTACTCTAGCACCTTCCTGGAGGCTTCAGAAGAGTAATAGGAAGCAGTAAAGAGAAATGAAGAATAAAAATGAAATAATAGGCATAATCTTTAGCTGCTAGAGAAATTTTGCTTTTTTATGACATGCAGTTACTACAACTTTGAGGGAAATCTTTTGAACAAAAAATTAAAAAAATTTTATTTGTAGGAAGTGCAGTGCAACAAAGTACGTGAAAATCAGATTTCCATAGAATGTGACACAACATGCAAAGAAATGAAGCAGAAAGCATCTGAGGTAATGTCAAGTTAAATGTCATTTTTAATGTGTTAGTGGCCTTTCCTTATTTATTTTGTACATTAAATTTATGTGCTTATTATGAAGAACTTGAAATCTCATCCTTTTTTGTTTTTGTGATAAACGCCTAGTGTGTAGGCCTATTGTAAAACTCTCAGATGTGCTGGTGTATGCTAGATATAATGTTTATTGTCTGGTGTGTACTAGATTTTCCCATACTCTGTACCAGTTAGTGGATGTACTCTGGAACATAGTTACTCATCTTAATGTTAGTTTAAGCTTCTTGAAAATTATGTTAAAATATTACAAAAATAAAATTTGAGGATTCTTTGCTGTTTGGGTTACTTTTAGTGTCAGTATTTCCCTCCATTAACCCAGTGAATAAACTTTTGGTTTTGTTTGAAACTAAAGATTCCCTTCCAGAGAAGGCGTTTTAGGAAAATGGTCAATTTCATCCCTAGGCAAACAGTAATACTTAATAATTGATTATAATCTTAATATGGTAACTCAAGAGTAAAAGTCCATTTTTAAAAGTATTTCAGTTTACAGTGTTATAACTGTGTGTTATGATCTAGTATCTTATAGTTGTTCGGCTGAATAAGATATAACACTCTACTTCCCCTCACACCCTGTTAGATAGTACCCTAGTAACACTTCTCAGTGTATAACATTTATGGTTCTTTAAATAATTTTCAGTATGAAGCTCTCAGAAGTTGTTATAGGTTAGTGGAGCCTGGAAGGAAAGATGTTAAAATTCTGTATAAAATTTGGTGATTGCAATGTTAATTTAGTTTTAAATGTCTATAAACAGTTAAAAGAAGCAGAAGCCAAAGCTGCCCTTGAAGAGGAAAAACGAAGACAACAGGTAACAGAAAACACCCAAAGTTAGGTCCTTTTTGCATAATTGTTAGTTTTTATGCAAATACAAGATATGTGGAAACATATAAACATACCATATAAACTAGGTCAGCTCAATTCTGGACTGAAAATATAGTTCCTTGTAAAACAAAAGTTATCCGTTTGTTTCAGTCCAGGTATCCTGAACCTCTGAAGGAAGCATGGGAGCTTGTATATGCCCAGATATTCTGTGTATTTTGTGTATTTCCAATTACTTCCTTGTCGATTTCATCCATTCTCCAGAGATAACGCCTCTTTTGGTTTGAGGACATGGCAGCATCCGTTTTTAAGGCATCCCCTAGAGTGCACGTCTTCACTCATCTTACTGAGTTGTAGGTTGTCTGTGACAGATGGGTGCTGTTTACTAACCAATACATTTGTTTTAATAATACACCTTCTTATTTCCCCATTAGACTCTTGAATGCCTTCAAGAATTCTTAAATTTTTATCTGCATTCAAGATAAAATGTGTTACCTAGATAACAAGTACATTCTTATACCTCCATTTTGTTCACATACTATATTTATTGATCATATATTCCAAAGAGTGGCTTAACTTTCTAATAGTGACATGTAATTTTTTGTCAGCTTGCATTTTGAGATACTTCAATGCTTAGCAAGTAGTGTACATTGTATGTAAACTACCACCATTATGAATGAAGAAACTGAAATTTGCATGTCTTGAGAGAGAGGGCATTAAAAATAACTCATGTAGCAAGGTGGGATAAAATAACCTCTCATGTTTTATGTTCTGTAAAGTTGATTTGCCTAATATCAAAAAATAAATTATCAGAGCTAATGCAATAAAACATGGGTTGACTGGAATCCTGGAGATTATTAATAAATAGTCTAGGGTGTCCCTTCTTCTCCTTTTTATAAGCCGTTATGGAGAGAAATCTTAAATATAGTCTCTACTGCCTTTTAAACAGTGTATAGAATATAATTTAAACCACTTTTGACAACTTTATGCATCAGTTATTTTACTGTGTCAGTGGTTCTCAAGTTTGACTGGTTTTAATATATTTTGACCTTTTGCTGTATATCACAACCACTTGAGAATATTTTGATATTTTGGTTCATTGAAGAATGTCACTTTCTGTTAAATTAAGTATTGAATATATATGTTAGGTATTCAGATGTGGTTTATGAGCAAAGTTATGGATATGTTAACTAAAGTTTCTATTTCCTTCTTCTAAATGAACATTTATAGATTTTTACATGAATATTACATATATGTTAATAAGTACCAGGCTTTAGTTAATAACAGTGCAGGGTATAATATTATATTGTCATGCATTAAAGCTTANTAGACTAAAAATCTACCCTTTATAATGAGTGTCATCTAGGTATCCTTTTTTTAAAGTTACTTTTTAGAATGAGTTTTTATATAATTCTTTCTAAAGGAGTCGTTTTGTTTTAAAGTATGAAGCATTTTTCCCCTGAAGAATTTTTACTCTGCTTTTAAATGTATTTGATTGAGAGGAATCAATTTCTAGCAGCTTTTTCTATTCGCTCACTTGAATGTTTTCCATAAAAGTCATTAATATTTGTTACCAGCATTGTGTAAAACTAGAATTATAGGTATCTTTATCCTATTGGGTCGTCTGTCTGCACTTGCTGGAAGCTCTGTATTATAGAGCCCCATTAACTACAGATTAATGGTGCTATATAAAACTAATGTCTATATTTTAAATCAGATGTTTCTATATTTAGTATCAAAAGCAGACCATCAGTCTGAAATAGTCTCTTTCACCACTCTCTAGTTCCAGTTCTTCTTACCTCAACTGAATTTGTTGAATACGGTCAGTAGTGGAAAGAGAATATTTAAAAAAAATCAAATCTGTATATTAATTATATACCATTACTATTAAAACATTTCCCCAATTTATTTTTGTCTGAATGGAAAAATTCAAGGCAATGTGTGTATTGAATTTAATAAAAATGATACTGTTTTGATTTAGGCTGAACTGGAAGCTTTTGAAAACAGACTGAAGGGTCGTCGGAAGAAGAACAGGAAGAGAGATGAAGTGGCAGTTGAGCTAACCCTGTGGCAGAAATATAAATATCACCTCTTTCCACTGTGTGCAGTTGTGGTAGTAGTGTTTGCATGGTACATAGCCCATGCTGTGGATTAAAAAATGTTTGACTTGTTAATATACCTCAGATTAGATTTAGATAAGTTGTTAAATTTGGAATATTAGAAAGCAGATGCTGTAGTACACAATATATATTCACATTCATCTCTGTATTCTCTTTGAACTCTTGTTAGAAGGATAGAATGTTAAGCTTTACCTTAATTAGCATCCTAAAAGTGGCACTATAACAGTATTTAATAGTAAAAGCATGACTGAAATTGTAAAATATTTCATAAGGCATAGATAGTGGCAAGGTAACATGTCAGTTGTTTGTTGTGCTTCCTTGTATTAGCATAGCTATTTCATTTACTATTTCAACCCATCTTTTTCTTTTTTGGCAAAATTAAGATGAAACTGAGCCATATATGTAATTAGAGGAATATTTCACAATGTTGTGGTTACTTATTAAAAGGTACTTTTCCTGATCATGTAACTTTGTACTTTTTAAGAAATATATATTCTCTAAAGGACCTCTTAAATTATAACATGAAGCTATATAATTAGACTCTAGAAGTTGGTTTATTAGTGAGGAATTTTTATCAATTATTACAGTTTTATGTAGTATGTTCCTCAGAGGAAAATGTAATTGTTTTAAAAAAATGCTAGGCTAGATTCCTTACATGTGGTTATTTCTCATGTAAGAAGCTTCTATCTGAAGTTGGCATGTTCTGTAAAACTTTTATGTTTTTTTTTTCAAAGTAATAATAAAAGAAAAACTAATATTTATGAGCAAAATATGCTGAGCACAGGCTTATAAACTATATGTACATTATTCTCATTTCTTCTTACCACAGTCCTATTGGTAGATTTTCTTTCAGCTGGAAATAATCAATTCTTATGAAAACAAGCTAACAGAGAAGTATCAGTAAGCTGAATCTCTTTGAATTGTAAGTCATTTTAAATGGTTTTGATATTTAATTTTTGTATGATTAATGTTTT